>JAUCBJ010007832.1:0-67714 GCA_032718475.1 Nemertoderma westbladi
TAAACCAACTACAGAGTATTTTAATGTAAAAGATAATAAAAATAACGGGGCAATTCAGCAAAGGCTTTTACAGTAGTTCCAGTACTCCTCTACGGGAGTCCATGCTGGGCTCTAACTGCTGAGGACACCAAATCTCTGGATGGCACATTCACAAGAATGCTACGCTGGGTTCATTGTGTCAAGTACAATGCACACATCTCCAACCAGACACTATATAACATTGGAGGTGTCTCATTGGTTCCCCCAAGCTTGACACTAGAACAAAATCGCCTCCGCTTTGCAGGACATTGCTTTCGCCGTGAGGACCAGCCAGTGCATAATCTTGTACTTTGGCAGCCTCATGGAGTGAATAAGCATGGTGGACAGCCCATGACTTTCTTGAGACGCATCTTAAAGGACACTGGCCTTAAAGATGCGGATGATCTAGCAAATGTCATGGGTGATAGGGAGTTGTGGCGGTGCAATTTTGTTGACAAGCCGGCACAGCATTCTTAAAAATGCAGCTGCAATGCAGCATGCCGATCCTAGTAGTATCAACTTTCAGCTCATAAAATATCAGTGACAACATTGCAATAAAAATATGTAAGAGGATGCGCAATCACTTGATTAATAGTTATTAGGCCTACTTCTGATTGGCTGTCAATGCCAGATATGATAATTAAAGGTCGACATACTGACTAACAAGGGGCTATTGTATATATATAAAATAAACAGGTAAAACCTCGAGTCTTACACCCCACAAACTAACAAAAAACATAGAATCAGACGCCAAAAATAGTACTCATCCACTAGGGCCATCAAAAACCGCAAAACAAACAAACAAACAAGATAAACAAAAACACAAATATATTAAATCTGCTCAACATACAGGTATGCATCGCACTCTAACCCTAAGCCTAACCATCATACACTAAATGATACCGGTAGTATACTGCACAAAAGCTAAGCCTACTGTATATTCTATAAGAAAATATATGACATTTTGTCGCCGTAAAAGGGGTAGATTTAGGGCAAAAATAATTAATTTTATCAAAAATATGGTTGCGTTTCGGTGTCTGAGACCCAGTACGCGGTAATCTCCGACACCTCATCAGCTGGAAAAAGGATTACCCAAAGCCTATCTATATTGCACCAATGACCTACTATAATCGCACCGAACTGAGTACTATTTTGGGCGTTAATGTCCTGATTCTATGTTTTTGGTTAGTTTGTGGGGTGTTAGACTCGAGGGTTTACCTGTTTATTTTATATAATTCCAGATATTTCAGCTTTCAACTTTCAAGTAAAATAGAACATACGACAAGTGTATTTTGAAAGTTGACTGTTTATGTGAGAACGTCTCCACGGGCTACAAAGAGTTATATCTTTTAGTTGAAAGCTAATGTGTGACCCGGACCTAACAATATTTTTTGCGGACCTTCAAAGGAAGCGAAATCTTCCGAGTAGATTGTAGCCAGTTATGCTGTGCTGAATATTCCCCTACATGGTTTTTTTAATAGATTCGGTGAAATCGATTGCAGTGCTATGGGTAATCATTTGAACATTTGTCAATTCTCTATTACTTCGTTCAAAATTTGTTTTATTTGTTATTGCTTTTCGAAATTAAATTTAAATTATAACCAGTTGTGCACCATTCCAATGGAGGAATATCAGCATAATATTTTATTTACACGAATTTATCAAGTGTATAACAGTAGAAAGTCCACATACAAAGAATCGTGGCAACGATTGAATAACAACTGTTAGGTCGGACAAACTATAATGAAAAGTACTAACTTTTGTGTCCTGAAAATGGTCACCATGTGGCGTTTTTATATGCGAAGTATCACCATTGACTAAACGCTTGCTGTCTTTAACAACTTCCATAGCGCATCCAACGATCTCCATCCAATCTTCCTTAAGCATTTGTTCGGTTGTATTTTGCGATGTAACTGAAAACCGAATAACATACTGTTTTTTTATGGCTGCCGGCACCATATGAACGTGGCCTCGGGAGTTGATCAATGTCAGTAGTTTCTGGGTTAAGTTGTCCGGACCCCGCAGTCGGAATACAACAAGACCTAGGATTCTCGTAGCTGGAATCTCAAATAAAGCGTTTTCTTTAACCCATTCTTCAAACGTTTCCGCGAGACGTACCCCCTAAATATATTAATGGGAATTGTTATTTTTTATTTTTTTTATTGAGATCCTGTTTCTGTTATTTGTTATTTCTGTTATTTCTATTTTCTGTTATTTTCTGTTATCTGTTTCTATCTATCTGTTATTGAAGAGGATAAATATTTGAGTAATCCAAAACATTATCAAATCTAGTAGCACAGTGTGTGTATTTAGTGTATACGGAACACACACAATCTGCGGAACACACATAATGTATATACTACTACTACTATCGGCATGCTGCATTGCAGCAGTATTAATTATATTTATATATATCTTCAAGGCCAGCGTCCTTTAAGAGACGTCTCAAGAAAGTCATGGGCTGTCCTGTCCAGTCCACCATGATTATTCACTCCATGAGGCCGCCAAAGCACAATATTGTGCACTGGCTGGTCCTCATGGTGTAAGCAATGTGCTACAAAGTGGTGGCGGTTCCGTTCAAGTATCAAGCTTGGGGAGACTAATGAAATAAATACCTACAATATTGTAAAGAGTCTGATTGGAGATGTGTTCATTGTACTTGACACAGTGAACCCTGCGTAGCATTCTTTTATAAGTGCCATCCATGTAACATTTGGTGTCAGTCAGAAGTTAGGCCCAGCGTGGGCTCCCATACATTATGATGTATGGAAAACACACAACGTATGTTTGCATCACACAACTATGGGTCATGATGATGTGACGTGGATATGCATGAGTGTGAAACCCAATACTCCTGTAAATCGGGATTCTTTGTCGTTTGGATTTCGTTTGTTTAATTACACCGGGAATGATGAGTGGTCTTGTTTAATGGCTGACTAATTTGTTATTTCATTGTTTCAATGAATATTGAGAGGATTGAGGTAGGTTCACTGTGATTGTAGAAGGCAATTTCAGTAAATTAGGAAACATCATTCGGTTGCGTGTTGTTGCAAGAGTGACGGTTGTTTGATTATTCTGTTAACCTGCGCACTATACCGCAGTAAATACTGTGCATAAGAAGCTAGGGATAATTATACTTGGATTGTTTCCTGGAAATTATAATGTTTCCAATAAAATTATCATTGATGGTTGGAATTCTATCCAATACTTTCGCAGTTAGGGCAATTCCGAACCATGGAAAAAACATGAAATTTTGAAAAAGAGTCGTAATTGTTCGGATCCAACATAAAAAGGAATATTCTAGTATAAATTACAGTTTTGCAACATTTTAAATTTCAAATATATTATATTAATAGCTAATCAATGAATAAAATTATCCTTAACAAACAACAATTAACGCATTAAATATGGCATGTACGTTGATGTACAATGTTAACAATGTGCGTATGTTAATTTTTATTGCAACAGTTCAACAATTAATTTTGATGGTATGCATTCCAGAGTATAAAATTATTGTGAATAATGTAGGGCCAACCGCTCCCTATATATGCTAAAATATGTACTTATATCTATAAAACAGTAAAGACCGGTTTACCCGTGGCAACTTTTTGAGCAACTTTCTCAGCAACTTGTTGAGCAACTCAGGTTGCCGATCAAGTGGTTACGTGTAAAAAAAAACGCTTCCACGTAACACTGCGATCAAGCTAAGTTGTTCAAATTAAGTTGCAAATTATACCATTGTGTCAATGGTATATGTGGTTCTGTCATTTCCATAAAATATGTTGACAAAATAGCAGGTTAATATTTGGGACTGTTTTTCTAGATACCGACTGACTTGAAACTGAATGTAAAATTGAACTGACATAAAACTGAAACTGAGTATAAACTTACAGTAGAGAAGCATGATCGACACTAAACACCCTGTTTTTTGTTTATGTTGTTCCTTGCCATTTATGGTGTATATTGTTCTGACTCCGTATCCAAATGTAAATGGATTGTGTGGTATGTGTCATTCTGATGCAAGCTAACCAAATTCTAACTGCCATATGGCGTTCTAAATGTTCTGATATAGTTTGACAGAAAACTTCACTTTCCAAAATTTGTGGTATAGAGTATGTTGTACTGATTCTTTACCCACGACATAGTGTTTGTACCAGTACATTAACTCTTGTTGGGGATTCCTTGTGAATAAATAGTTGACGATACTATGTCATTAAAGAAAACCTGTCAAATGTTTTGTGTTTGTGAAACCAAATACAAAGGGAAGATATATATCCGTTTCTAAAGGAAGATTTGTTTCGATTTCCTGTTTACAGCGGAAAGCAGCAGCTAGCTGCCAAATTTAAATTGCAATTATGGAAATATGTTTCATAATATATTTTCCCGTCGATTTCATAAACACAAATATTTATGTCAGAAATTGTTGCAGGGGATTATTGGGCGTTATGGATTGGTTCCTGAATACAAAGGGCAGCCACGCCTTCATGTCTGATATCGCTTTAAGTGCATTATATGTCAGCAGCTATATCTAAGTTAAACATCAACAAACTGTTCGCTATGTATGTGAGTATATGCAATCAGTATTTGCAAAAAAATAAAAACACAATTAACTACACCCGAGTGCAATTTAACAGTGAAATAAACATTGTTTTTTTAAGTGGTTTTCTTGTGGTATTTTTCGATAATGAACACACACCTTGCGTACATGTTCCTGTAAACCTTTGATCCCGAACGACCGAATTACGAACCATAACTTTAGTGCGCGAAACCTGCGACTCAAAGATAGTTGAAGGTTCATATAGTCGATAGCGTAGCCCGAGTTCTGGTGTTTCAGATAAAGTGGATCAATATTTTCGTCGAAGGCTCTGTGAATAGCCTGACGGTTCGAAACCCTGAAACAATAAAGAATATATAAATTTAATAAAATCAAAAAATGTAGAATAAAATCTTAGCACACAGATTACCAATCGTCCTTACCTATAAAATATACTCTTCAAAGTTAAAAGTCACATTGTCCTTTACTTGTATGCATTATGCAACCTCCTGGTCTAAACAGAAGTAGCGGCCATATTTGTCAGCTCAATATTTGAGTAATAAAGTATTTGATTATATATATTATTTGATTATAGTAGTACTGTTTTTTTCACAGCTCTCCTGGACTAATTTGCGAGTGCTAGTTGATGAACTACCTATCTTAGTGAATGGACGTCGTATTATCCTTACTTATAGTTTCCATAAATTTGTATATCGTATATTTTTACTGTGTCGGTCAGTGTCAGTCAGTTGTCTGTGTAGACTATCGCTTATTGTGTTCCCACATCGTACTGTATGTCTGTTTATATTGTACTGTTCCTTTCACTCAATTTTAATGATAATAAATGCCAGTGCAACTGGTTTGCGCTCTTGTTGCCATTACTACTATTAAAAAAGTATTGTTTTTCTTTTCGATAAGATATAAGCTGATAATCGGAAAGAAGCACATTTGACAACTAAGTTCAATTGGCTGAACTTCAACAATTCAGTCCACCCGAACCCAATAAATTTTAACATAGCTCCTTCGTCCTATGCCCAATGCGCTAAACTATCACTATTTATGTGATAGAACGTAATAATAGTTAGGGAAAGCTATACATTCTTGTACTATTTTCTATAAAATTTAAATGTGAGAAAAAGTTTATTTTTCAGTTAAACTAAGTCTCTTCACAATTGTGATCTTGTTATTATTGGTAAATCACAATATGTAAATAACAAATTACATGCGATGCCACAAGGAAGACTGAGTCGTGTCCCTTTATCGTTCAATCAATTAGTAGTAAATACACTGCCTTATATTACTCTATGATCTCATTGGTGAGGACTTACCACATTGCATTATCTTACTCATGATCTCATTGGTTAGGACTTACCACATTGCATTATCTTACTCTATGATCTCATTGGTTAGGACTTACCACATTGCATTATATTACTCTATGATCTCATTGATGAGGACATACCACATTGCATTATCTTACTCTATGATCTCATTGATGAGGACTTACCACATTGCATTATCTTACTCATGATCTCATTGGTTAGGACTGACCACATTGCATTATATTACTCTATGATCTCATTGATGAGGACATACCACATTGCATTATCTTACTCTATGATCTCATTGATGAGGACTTACCACATTGCATTATCTTACTCTATGATCTCATTGGTGAGGACTTACCACATTGCATTATCTTACTCTATGATCTTATTGGTGAGGACTTAACACATTGCATTATCTTACTCTATGATCTCATTGGTTAGGACTTAACACATTGCATTATATCACTCTATGATCTCATTGGTTAGGACTTACCACATTGCATTATATTACTCTATGATCTCATTGATGAGGACATACCACATTGCATTATCTTACTCTATGATCTCATTGATGAGGACTTACCACATTGCATTATCTTACTCTATGATCTCATTGGTGAGGACTTACCACATTGCATTATCTTACTCTATGATCTTATTGGTGAGGACTTACCACATTGTATTATCTTACTCTATGATCTCATTGGTGAGGACTTAACACATTGCATTATATCACTCTATGATCTCATTGGTTATGACTTACCACATTGCATTATATCACTCTATGATCTCATTGGTGAGGACTTAACACATTGCATTATCTTACTCTATGATCTCATTGGTTAGGACTTAACACATTGCATTATATCACTCTATGATCTCATTGGTGAGGACTTACCACATTGCATTATCTTACTCTATGATCTCATTGGTTAGGACTTAACAAATTGCATTATATCACTCTATGATCTCATTGGTGAGGACTTACCACATTGCATTATCTTACTCTATGATCTCATTGGTTAGGACTTAACAAATTGCATTATATCACTCTATGATCTCATTGGTTAGGACTTACCACATTGCAGTGCAGTCAAAGTTGACCATCATCCATTTACTTGGGTTAAATGCGAACGTATCCACATGCTGGACCCCTTGCAGAAGGTACTGATACTCTGGACAAAGGAAAGCTGTTCCAGCATAGGCTGCATCAACATGCAACCAAATATTGTGTTGGCGACCTGGTGAATAAGATTTTACAGATACTATTCCCACCTTCGCATGATACTTATTGAAAAGTGTGTCATATGTAGGTAAAGTAGATATGAACACAAAATTTGTTATTAATAAATGAAACTTATATACTCTTATACTAACAAACATCGCCAATCTCAAGTAAATTATCGAAGGCACAGGCACCAGTTGTGCCCAGAGTGGCACAAACAAAGAATGGATAGAGACCGTTCTCTTTATCCTCTTCGATGGCTGCAAGTAAACCACTTCCTCTCATACTGAGCTTATCATCACTTTCAATAAATGTGAGCTTCACCAGAGACATGTAAGCAGCTTTCTCAACAGATGAGTGTGCCTAAATAATAAAATAATTTTTATATCCTATTTAGTAAGGCTTAATAATAATGTGTGTAGAGCCAATATAATAAATTGACTGTATGCGTACATCGACTATTCAGAGCGGTTATATAGGTAAAAATAGGTATATTTTATTCAAATTCCGTTTTTAATTTCATAATTCATTATAGTTTATTCTAGGCCTACAGCTTGTAACACACTTGCTAATCTTAGAACAGCAGAATATCTCTAACTGTTGAAAATACAGTATTAAGCTTTTCACAGTGTTTTATTGCGATAATTTTTTATAGTAAATTTAATTTTATAATAATTTGTCGAATATTAAAGACCTTCGTTTGTAGTGACTGAGTATCGTGCCTAAAGGGTTAGTTTGCCCTTAGTTTTGGTATTTTTATGTTAACAAAAGGATATAGAGTTGAACTTGTTGTTTGTATACTATTCCATGAACCCCGATGTTTTTCCTTCTATCATGATAAAATCATGATAAAAGACAAATATCAGATATATATATATAAAGATAAAGATAAAATCATGATATTCCTATTAAATGATAAAATAAAATTAGGTGTTATTAAACTTGTTCATTTTTAAATTATTCATTTTGTAAGTTGTTAAATTTAAAATATATATAAATTTAATTTCTAATTTGTTGTGGTTAAAAAGTAACCCCAATTGATGCGAACAGGCCGTGTTCATCAGAGCCGGGAAGTAAAGTTAACCCACCTGATCCGAACAGTAGGCCACAAGTCGGGACGCGATCTTATACTGGTCTTCTTCGTTGAGTTCCTTTTTATACCACGCGATGGCGTTCGATCTCGCGGCCAAAAAGGAAATGAACGTTGATTCACTGAGAGTCCCCTGAAGAACTCCTGCTCCATGCGTCGCGTCACCCGGACAATGATGAAACTTTACCGGCAATGATATAGCCTTTGCTGTACAATAATAACAGTTTGTAATTATTCATGTTTTTAATATTGTTATGATACATAATTTATGTCTCCCTTTTTATATCTCATTATGCTTCATATTTTTCCAATTATTTCGCGCTGTATCGAGTGTAAGTGTCCAAATTTAATAAGCAAGTAATATAGCAGCTAATTTGTATTAAGTTATTTTTATTCTTAAATTGTTACTTTTTGCTCGAATATACCCCAAAATCGGGAGAAAATGTAACCAGGATTGCATTGATTTTACTTTTTTTTCCCTGCGAAAAAAATAATATATTTTTGATGTATTTATTTAAATTTTATTACATGTGTTGAAAGAGCATCGACGTAGAAAAGGTTTGCAAGTAATTTGAGCAAAATTCATGCATTGGTCTATTAATATTGGTTTACGTAGTTAAGCGGCTCTCAAGTTACGTAATAAATATTCGAGAATACTAAATAAATTATTTGACATTGAGTGAAGCAGCATCAGGAGTTGAAGATTACAGTAATTTGAATCGCAGTAACTATGGTAGCAAATAGCAATGTAGTAAAAAAACTACAGTTCCATTTATTTTGTAACACTATATCGCTCAATCATTTATTATAGCAATGAGCAACAAAGAAGTACCAACACCAAATTTATGAATAAAATTACATATTACATGAGGAAAAAACGTATTACTTTTTTTCAATATTCTCTCTATTAACCTCGCTCGGTAAATAAAATGCCTCGAGAAAAGTTATTCTTTTTTCCCCATGTAATAAATTATTATTACCGGTATCTAATTTATTTAATATATTCGGGAACACTCAAACCCTCCACCCTCAAACCTCAAACCCTTTTCTTTTTACGAAAAATAACGAAGCACTTATTGATTTGGGCAGTTATAAAAAAAATTGTTTTGGGCAGTTATAAATATTGTGATTGTTTAAAATAATAATAATATTAATATGTATTTATTCCAAAATTATAACATTACTCAACGCCGTTAGTATTAACAGCGAGTTGTTATTTAGTACTTGCAACTATTGAGGACATTACAGCATTGTATTGGCCTGTACATTTAGTATTGTATTTGGTGTTATCCGTTAAGTAATGTCCCCTTAGTGGACATTATTTAACGCCGTCATTGGTTACCACGTAAACAATAGGTGAAAATTTGCCTGACAGCCAGATAGGCCAACTTCATTACCTACCGGTAGGCGGGGTATAGCTATTAATAACCAGTTGGGCTTAGCTAGATATTATTATAACATGGCTCTACACGCCACCATAAATATAAGCTAACTTATTTATAACATAATTTATGTCATTTTTAAATTTATTTATACAGCAACTAATTTAATTATAAATTAAATATAATATAATAAATTATTAATTAAAAGTTATTTACGGGTCCTTAACCCTTTAGCTTGTGCTGTAATAACTAATTACTGTACTCGTGTGTAAAGTAGCTCTTTACAGTTGTAAAAGCTTTTGCGTAATTAGCCGGTTATTTTCCCCGTAAAGTACTCTGTAGTTGGTTTACCAGGCATAAAAGGGCCGTGTCCTTACTGTACTGGTGTTTTAGAGGACATAAAAGTAATTTCTTCTGTATGTATACTTTAGAGGACATAATCCGCAATTTCGTGACGCAATAAGCTGGATCCTCTTGAAAACAGTGTCACTACCATGACGACGGCTAACAGCTGATATTGCCACGTCGAACATTTCTTTGTTCTTTGTTCTCTCTTTGTTCGGTCGACCAATCAGAGCGTTTTTTGACTCTGTGTTGGAGGTTGGATACAGAAACTCAGTAATTCAGTGTATATGTTTTTGCCCAGAGCCTAAGAACACCGGCTTTTGGCACCTCCGTGTTTCAGTCTTTAGCTTAACATTAGTAGGCTTAATTATAGAACGTATATCTGTTATCTAAACATATCATGCATATCTTACTTAACATTACTGCTTTTGCTGTCGGTTATTCATTATATTTGTTGATGGAAGATTATATTTGGAATACTGATCAATAGTCAGACACCCCAATCTTCTTGATATACTAAAGGTTAGAGAGACCGGTTACATATAAACGATTGCGACTTATGTTAAGTGGTGTGAAGTGAATCTAATGCTATTTTATAGGCCCTACATGTATTGTCTGTTATTCTCTTTGTATGTGACTAAAATTAGTGAAGGTCGGCAGATTGGTGTGCAGCATTGTGCAGCATTGTGTATGATTGTGACTGATAACAAAGCATCTCCTAAAGAATGCGCCATATACGTGAATCTATAGCCATCTCATTGCGTCTGGTTTAAGTCATAACTCTGTTTACATATTTAGAGCGCCACGTCCTAAAGGAACTGTTAATATTTCCCGAAAGTGAATAATATTTGTCAGAAATTATATATTGCGATCAGTCGAATAATACAGTAGGCTTACACCATCAATCATTAAGCTTCCAAATTCAGTCTCCCGGGTATATCCAGCGGGTGAATGATTGCGCATAGACTGGCTTCGGCTAATGTAGTGTATCAAATACTCGTCATAGGCTAAAGACTATCTATCATCTAAAAGACATCCTAATTTGGCAGGTTAAACTGTCAAAGGTCTTAAAAGCGCAAACAATAACAGATATTGCTTCTGGATTGCGGCGTAAGCAATCAAGTCGAAAGTACCGGTCGACCGGAAACCTGTAGGCCTGACTGCCTGATCACCCGAACCGGTACTTACAGTATAGGTACAGCAGTATTATTCGATTTTGATAATTATATACCGGTAGGCCTTAATAATTAATCAGGGACTGCAGCCCTGGTTTTTTATTGAGATTTTACTTATTTCTGTCAAGTTTTATTTGTTTGTAGGCCAGTATTGAGCAGAAGGCGTGTAAGCCTGCTCAGATTGTACAGATAATTTGTAGGCTTGACTGTTGTCTTACTGTGTTAAGTCTGAACGGATTGCAGTGTGTGTAGAGCATCTGTCCGATAAAGTGCTAGTTAGGAAAGTAGGGGCTTCAAGTGCTGTGAGGTAAACCCCCGTGAAAGAATAAGTCGTAGTACTGGGTTAGAACGCATACTAACTAATCATTTCGGAGTCTGCATATACTGTAGTTTATTTAGGCTTGATAGTAGTCTGCCAGCGTTTGGTCTGTACTTTGTTTGTGTAGTCTGTACGGGTAGCGTATAATTTTATTTAGATAATTTGTAGGCTGGATAGTTGTCTGACTGTTGTTGGGTTTGAGGAAATTTCAGTGTGTGTAGAGCATCTGTCCGATAAAGTGCTAGTTGGGAACGTAGGGGCTTCAAGTGCTGTGAGGTAAACCCCCTGTGAAAGAATAAGTCGTACTACTAGGTTAGAACGCATACTAACTAACCATTTCGGAGTCTGCACATACCGTAGTTTGTTTAGGCCTGATAGTAGTCTGTCAGTATTTAGTCGGCATTTGTTTGAGTAATTTGTACGCGTAGCGTAATATTTATTATTCAGAGTGTATGCGATTATTCGCAACATTCATTCCCCAAGTTTATTCCTACAGTAATTGTGTTTGTTATACATACCGTTATAGTTAAACTAACCCCGGTACTACATCAGGGCTGCTCGGCGTAGGTAAAGACTGGAGATTTTGTGCTTTGGTCACTCCGGCAGATACCGTGGTTCTTTTAGCTGTTCAAGTATTTTTAACTACTGATTATTTGTTGTACAAGTACTTGTACCTAATTTAGGGTTTAGTGTACAGTGCTTTCCGAAAGCAATTAGTGTGTAGGCAGTATATTTGTGTTGTAAAGTGGTTAATAGGCACGTTGGTTCTGGTAGACCGCGGTAATTAATCTCTAGGTAGGAACACTCCGTGATACATAACGTAGTACCTATAGCGATACGGTTATAGGTTGTCAGGCGGTGGTATTTTCCTATCTGGACAACGCAGTATATTTACTACTACTTATTATTTTCAAATACCGTAGTAACCTGTCCGTTGTAATAACCAGATATTCTAACCCTTTGTTAGGCTGGTTAGTAGACTTCTTGTAAAATTACCCCAAAAATTCGTATTTGTGTATTTGTAATTAAATTTTTGTGTTTATTTAGAGATTGTAATCTCAACCCGAATTGTACGTAATTTGTAGTATTAAGTAACTTAGGTAAATTAGAATTATTTGTTTTAGTGTCTAACAAGTAGCACTCCACTGAGAGCGTACAGGTTATGTGTAGTGACTCCCCCAGAAATAATAACATTTATTTCAAATATTGACAAAACCCATTAAACGGGTATATATATATTATAAATCAACTCAAACGATTTATAAATAGTAGGCCTGCCATACAACAATTAGGTCTCAATCACAGTTGGACTACTGCTTAAATAACGGTAATAAAGTAAGTTAAAGTAACCAAGTAACCCTTAAAATTCAGAAATTCAATTATTCTAAAATAATTGGTATACCGGTATTTACAATAGGCTTATTATATTTATTTCTATAAATTTTAGGCTGAAATCATACCGGTATTCTGTAATTAATTCTAGTCTGTAATTATACTTATATATATACATTATAAGTGTAAGCTGTATACCGGTATTCACGATAGGCCTATTATATATATATAAATTTAGGCTGAAATCATACCGGTATTCTGTAATTAATTCTAGTTACTAATAATACTTATATATACTATAAGCATACCGGTATTCTAATATTATATATATATCACGCTACACTGAGTAGCAGTATCGGTAATTAATTACTAGGCTAGCAGTTAATGCTGAATTACTAGACTTGCTTAGACTGTAATATAGCAGTAGGCATTCAACTGTACAATCAAACATGTCTGACACAAAACAAACATTGTCAGATAGCCTCTTAGAAAGTGCTAGAATGAGTGTTAGACAGGGTCTTAAAAAGATCTGGGACTCAGCTAAGAGTATAGAGCGTCTGAGACCAAAGTCCAAGTCCCCTCCTACTGTAAGCAAGGTCATCCCTACAGTAGTAATATCAGAACCTAGGCTGGTCCAACATCGTAGGTCTATCATAGGCACTCGAGCTCAGGTCAAGCGGGACCAAGAAGCAGCGGAACAGCAACAACCCACGAGCCAAGAATTTATTCCTCAGCGGCCCGACAGCTCCAGTAGTGAGGATACTGTAGAGCTGACACCCGAGCGCGGAGCAAAGATGACGGATGCGGTTTATTCGGATCCCCTTCTCATCCTTCCTGCAGCCGTACTCACTAGGATATTGATCGCGGTGGAAGAACACCAGATCGATTGGGCGAGAAGTCAGCGATCAACTAAAGATAGTTATGCGGGATACACATGGGAAGAACTGAAGTCTATTGTCGAGTCGCAATGGAACTTCCCCGGACCCGGACTCCCGTTTGATTTATCAGAAGCTGCCTGGGAAGATATACACAGGATGGGAGTAACCAAGGAAACCGTCGATCCAGCTGTGTGGAAGAGGTCCGCAGCCGGATACGTACAGGGATTCTTCAGCTCCATGGAGCGATTAGAAAAACAACTGTTTCAACAACCCCAAGGACCTCAAGAGCAGGGACAGCTGCTTTATCAAGTTAGAGAAAGAATTTTACGAATCAGGCTAATCTTATTGGCCTTTGAGGAGGCTTCTAAAAGAAGACAAGACACGTCGTTGCAAGTTGCCGTAAAGACTTGGTTTCAACAGGTGAGCCTCCAGGTGCAAGGAACGACTCAGTGGAAAGCCCAACTGGATGAGCGCTCAACCCATGGAGAATCAACAGACGCTACTTTTTCCCAAGTGGAAAGTGAAGCGATGGCAGAGAAGCCGCATAAGAGGGATGCCATTGACATCTATCTGTCGGACTATCAACGTTTTGTAGGAGATGAAGAGTTGAGGAGAAGACTAGAGGGGCTTAGCCCTAATAGTGAAGGAGCCCAGCGTGTGTTGGACGCAATCGATGTGGATAGGTTAGCTGCGAACCAAGCTAAATTCAATGAAAGCATCCGCATCGCTAAGGTTCAAGAAGAACAAGTAAAGAAAAAACGTATAGAAGATAGAAAGACAGCAGCAGCGGCAGGGGCAGCGGCAGAAGCGGAAAGAAAAATAGCAGTGGCAGAAGCAGAACGGAGGGCATCTGAAGAGACAACCCAACTAGAGTTGGAAAATCTTCAAGAGAAGCAAGACAACTTCAGTAAACAGTTAACAGCTAGTAATATGCAGATGATGAATCGATCTACTCCCAAAAGACAGGGATATACATCATCTGAGGAAGGCGATACCACCGATACTGAAGGCAAAGGAAATAGATCTCGTCTAAGCAGACGTAAAAGAACATCCCACCGTCAGAAATTGCCTGATTTGCCTCCAGCTGTTAGAAGGCAACTAAATAACACCAACTTAGGTAGTACAGAACCCACAGACCAAATAATTACAATAGAAAGACTCCCTACTATAGTAGATGAGCCTGAAATAATTAGGCCTGTTCTTGAAATCACCCCTTCGGTGATAGAGACACCTGTGCTCCCTGAACCTACCTCTAAATTCCCTCTGCACAGCACCAAGCTACCTGTGCCCAGCAGAACAGCCCATGAGACAGTTCATGTCCTGGACTCCGAGCGAAATATTCATGATTTGTCGCCCGTTGTCCCTCGTCCGCCCGCTACAACGTTGGCGACTCCCGCTTCGGCGGTCGAATGGGTGGATGAGAGACGACGGGGGATGGATCTCCTGCTCGGGCAAATGCAGGAGACCGTTCAGCAATTCAAGGGCACAGTGAGGGAAAGTAGGTTAGAGTTGCAAGAAGTGCAGCAAAGTATCGCATTAGAACGCGATAAATTAGTAAATACACAAAAGGGTATACCACCACCCTCGGTAACGATGTGTCAACCTGTTAGGTCTGAAGTATCTCATGCGCAAGGTGTGGAGCCTACACGCATCTATACTGCTAGCGAAGTAGAAACTCCTATAGTGAACCCTATTAAGGGTGATTATAGACCTGTTGATAATGATATTCCCTATAGACCTGATCATAATCCGAGAAATTTATATACCGATAACTCGATATTAAATAACACGATGGCCCAAGAAAGTTTTACGCGTCAAATGGCTAGAACCGAAGCCCGGCAAGCGGTAAAGGTGGGAGAGATAGTCAAGTTCAATGGAGATGAGATGAAATGGTTACCTTTTAATGAATATTATAAAGATAACATACAGAACTCTGTACTATCTAATGGAGAGAAACTTAGATTCCTCATCGAGTGCTTGGAAGGATCTCCCAAGTTAATGGCGTTAAAGTTTATTGGACATCCAGACGGATTAAGACAAGTTTGGGATACACTAAACATCAGGTATGGTAATAGGAATAACATAGCTAGGTATTTGTATGCAAAATTAATGGTGCCCCGAAAGTTTCTTAGCAGTGGGATTATAGAGTTTTCCGATGAGATTCAGGAGATCTGTAGACAATTAGATTGGCTAGGTAAGTCTCATGAATACCAGAATTCTATGGTTGTAGGAGCCTTAGCATCTACTTTGCCCAAGGGTGGAGTAGGTACACGCTGGGACAAGAAAGTGTTATATATGATGGAACAACAACGACGAGACCCTACCATGGCTGATCTCATGTCATTCTTAGATGGGGAAGTGAAATTACAGCTCCTAAGGCAGTCCAGAGAGAAGACACCGGAAAACAAGGTAAGTGAGAAACCAGTTTCTAGGAGAAGGGTAATACCAGTTTGTTATACAGACGACGGCGAAAGCCAGGCTTCTCAAGAGGAAGACAGCGGAAAAGACACTGAAAGATCTTACTATGACAATAAAATCCTAAAGGACGTAAGTAAATTCAAGTCTCGAACCAATGACAGGAGAGAACAGGTAAGAAAAACTCCTCCTACGTCTCCTAAGAGAATTCATGTAAGAAATCCCGAGGAAAGAACGAACGTGCACCACACAGCACATGTTAAAGTAAGTAACGTCAAGCCCAAATGTGTGCTGTGCGACGGGCCCCACCGTTTAAATGCGTGTGATGAATTCCTGAGGAAATCACTAAAGGATAGACGTGAAGTCATGTGGGATAAGCGGTTGTGTTATAATTGCCTCAGACGAGGACACCAACGGCGAACCTGTTACTCCGACGCAAGGTGTGCAAAGTGCGGTGCGAAACATCATATCTTGTTGCACACTGAATTCGAGCGAAATAGTCCGAGTCAGGTGAGTGATTCCGAACTACATGTCCAATTCAGTGATGTGAACGACACTGATCAATCTGAGATGGAAGGATTCTATACGGACGAGTTCTCCGACGAAAACGAATCCTGTTACATGATAAATACCGCAGTGTATCGAGCACTCACTTATGAAAAAGATACAGAAAGTGACCTCACTCTAACTACTTCTGATCGACAACCATCTTGGAAAGCGCCAACTTCCAATGTAGGGATTAGAGAATTTCCTGTGGTACGGATAAGGGTCCACGGACCAAAAAGGAGTTATGTAGTGAACGCCCTCCTTGACTCCGGTAGTACAGGAACATTCATCGACAAAGAGCTAGCCGAAGACATATTTGCTGGACAACCCAAGTTCCGAACTAAGCTAAACATGTCAGGAATTATGCAGGTTTGGAAATCTACAGTAACAGCGGATTATTATGTAGGTGTGTTGTCCACCCCCCAGGACGAACTAGGAGAACATAGCATAAGGTCAGTGAAAATGGTGGCAATAAAGAACTTCGCTACCACCCAAGTGGAACCTTATAACTGGGATGAGGACGATTTCACCCAGCAGTTTGAAATACCTAGATTCAACACCGATTACCCTGGAGTCCAAATACTCATCGGTCAAAATGCGCATGAAGCGCTCGAGACATTGGAGAAACGGCCTGCTCAACCGCAACCTCTACAAGTTTATGCGGGAAGAACTTGAGTAGGTTGGTACTTTACTGGCCCTTCTCGTAGAACTCTTATGGAAAGATTACCAAAAGAACAGGTATATCAATTAAGTGAACGGGAAGTGGAGAGCAGTGAAGTTGATGACCCAACTGAGGGAACACCATACTCCTCAGGTAATGACGATATCAACTCCAATGTAGATCAATGGAGACATTGCCCCGAGACGATCAATCTAGCCGACATCGCTTCCAGAGGAGCAACTCCTCAAGAACTTACAGATACTCCAGACCGGTTAGGTGGACCCGACTTCCTAAGTAAAGAAGATGAATGGCCTCCTCATCTTACCCCGGTGAAGATTAGACAGGCCAAGGGAGCGGAGAAAGTAACACAACCACTCAATCGCCCAGCTGGTCGTTTATGTTTACCGGAAAGAGACCGAAAACTGTCCGGAAACTATGGAAGGCAAGATACTCTTCCCACGACCACCTCCCTAATCCAACAAATATCTAGGGACTCCATAACGAACAACATACGGAGTGGGTGTGTGACTATATTATTTTATATTTATTTTTATTATTTTATATTATGTATGTATTATTATGTAATTTTATTATAATCGTTTTATTTAATTTTATTTAGTAGAATGTTATTTTAGCGATTATTTAGTAGGTTGGTGCAATATATATTCGTGTTTATTATTTAATTACTTACATATTATATATTTAGTGCGACGGCGAGAAATAATTCTTTTTCTCTTTCCTTACTGCCCGTATTACATTACGAATACGTAACTACAGTAAGATGAAATGTCCGTACTTATTAAAGTACAATAAAGCCACTACTATATTCAAGTATTATTGGTAGGCAGAGTATTAGGAATGCAAAGTTCAGATCCTCGTGTCTCGGCTAAACCAAGCTCTGGGTAGACCTTGGAAACGACTTGCCTCTTCACACTGACATTGCTTCGTGCGATATTGCTCTCATACCGTATATTAAATAATACATATAGTAGCGTGATGTCCCTTTTAACAGTAGCGTAAAACGCAAAAATAAATCTGTTAAACCCTTTGACCATCTGCAATTCTAGTCGATTAAGATATCGCGGCACCCACCGATATACTTGAAAGACAAAATTCTAGAATCAGTGGTTAACATCCCCAGACGAGTTCTGGAATAAACTGGTGCCCATCCTAAATATTAATTATTAATATTTACAAAATCTGTCAAATATCAGATCCTTTAAAATTCTAGTCGATTAAGATATCGTAGCACTTACCGATACTCTTAAAAGGACAAAATTCCTAGAATCAAGGATCCAAGTCCCCAGACACGTTCTGGAATAAAATTGTGTCTATTTAACATTAAATAATAAAATTTACGGGAATAAATTTAAATTCATATATTTCAATGAATTTAATAAATTGTCATTTTGTACAATTTATAACATTCCCAAAATTCCATTAATTAATAGATCATGGGAGCGGAGATTCACTCTATTAAGTGTATCAGTGTGCGAGAACCTCCAATATATAGTCAATAGCCGATAAAATTCATAAAATCATATATAGAGAGGATATTGACAATTAAAGAATTACTATTAAATAGCATCCCAGATCTGTATGCATGAGAATTACCCTAATTCTACCGCTAGCTTTCCATAATGTCACCATGGCAACAACCACGCTAGAATTAGAAGTGAGTTAAAAGAACAATAAAGGGCTTGCGCATTGAATAGCATACGGAATAAATAGCACACCGCTAGTATCCAAGGATACATAATAACAACGTGACATTCTGGAAGGCACTTGACTAACGGACAAATGACCCGAATGTGTGATAGAATGTGTACCATTTGTGACAGTTACGTGGGATTTGTGCGTTTGTAGGTGAATGTTACTACTAAGGTGTGTTTACAGTAGCGAGTCGCAATTGTGAAAGTAGCCCTAACTCTCCAGTAAGAACCTGAAGTATATCTAAGCCTTTGGGACAGACGGTGGAGTGACTTGTGCTGGTTGTTGTAGTCGTTGTGCAGCTACGACGTTGGCGATAGGCACATCGACGAAAGTACACCAGCGCTGAGGATCTCGCACTGTCCGGGGGCAGAGAGGGGTAGGCAGCGACGCCCGCTAGCCTAAATATAAACTCATTATAATATTGATAAACTCATATAGCAGATATGACTAAGTTGATAGAAGATGATCTTGGTATCAGGGAGCGATATACTCTACCTTTACAAGCGTTTGTTGATAGCTTGATACGCGGCGACGCTGGTCCAACTACTACGGAGGACGATGGTCGTTATATCTAACCGCCAATGTCCCGGAAGCAACTTGCGCGTGGGTTGGACTGTAGAAAATTCACCGCTCGCTATACGCATTGTAATGGTACGTATATGGACTTCTTAACTGCTGGTCATCCTATCGACCTACACAATACGAACGATATAGACACCAAAAGGGAAACGGTTTTATTTAAATATCATACCCAGCGGAAGCGGAACGATAAACTGAGACTCGAACACGAAAATTCTATTCTAAACCGACTCGAAAGTGCAGATGTTGAAGAGCCGGATAAACGCAGCGACTTCACCAAATACCTGGAACTCTTGAGAGAAACCTATCTCGATATTACCAGTCAACAGAATCTAGAAACTCGATATCCTCAAGGTATACATCATGACCGCATGGTAGAACTCAAACGGCTCTATTCCACTATGATGTATCTTACCGCCGATCGACCGCTACCTGTTGTACCGGATAGCTTCGAACAGATGGGGGAATATTGTAAGCTGGAGAAAGATCACTCGCGTTTCCCCTACAAGACGTGCGTTTTTGGTATTATTGAGATGAATGTCCAAGACCCAACCAACAAACGGAAAGACATAAACATCCGCGGAGACGTTGCTTTAAACACGGTTTTACTCGCTATATTTACGGGAGTTTCGAGCGAAACTTGTTCGATGTATCACCTGCGCTCGTTCGACTCAGACGATCCTTAAATAAACCAATGATCAGAGTTTCGGAATGCTCGATTGGAACTCCTCATTCCCTGGTGGGACTTCAGACTCTTGATCCTATTGGTGTGACGGATCCTCCCGAGCTGTGCTCGCTGCTCGAAGATCTGGTGTTGCCTGAGCAGTTAGTCGGTGGCACCCCGGTTGTGGGCTTCCTGGATATTAGCCCATTCTGCCTGGCCGGATTGGGACGCGGACATTTGATGTCGCCGTTTAGCCCTTGCCATCGTCCCGGCTTAACACGATATAACCTGTCACCAAAGTGGCGGAGAACGTTGTACCAAACGAGTTAAACGCTATTCTACAAAGATCAGAAAGGAAACCTGCGTTTGTTCAGATAAACGTAAGTTGTAACAGCAAGAACTTAGACAAGGGTTGTCTAAGTTCGATATCTTCTTAGAGATTCTGGATTTCACAATCGAACTGAGATAAAGACAATTCGTTTATCGCATGGATAAACGAATTGTCTTTATCTCAGTTCGATTGTGAAATCCAGAATCTCTAAGAAGATATCGAACTTAGACAACCCCATTCTCTGCGAGAGTTTTTGGATGAACGTATCCAGCTACGAGCGGAGGAAAATCAGCTCGAGGAGAAGCATATCGAAACGGCGGATACCCCGACCATAATCCTACACCTTCTGATGCAATCATATTGCACCCTTCATCCAGGATTGATAGCCCTCCTAGTAAAGTGGCTCGCTCCAAAGAGAAAAGGACTCTTGCTAGCCTCAAAAAACTGCGTAAACGCCGTCTGCGTAAGAAAGACTAACTGTTTAGAGTATCTTTATATTTTAGAAACTGTGATTTGTTATATTTTATAGACTTAAATCCCATTTTCTGGGAGCGGTGTAAAAGCTTTTGCGTAATTAGCCGGTTATTTTCCCCGTAAAGTACTCTGTAGTTGGTTTACCAGGCATAAAAGGGCCGTGTCCTTACTGTACTGGTGTTTTAGAGGACATAAAAGTCATTTCTTCTGTATGTGTACTTTAGAGGACATAATCCGCAATTTCGTGACGCAATAAGCTGGATCCTCTTGAAAACAGTGTCGCTACCATGACGACGGCTAACAGCTGATATTGCCACGTCGAACATTTCTTTGTTCTTTGTTCTCTCTTTGTTCGGTCGACCAATCAGAGCGTTTTTTGACTCTGTGTTGGAGGTTGGATACAGAAACTCAGTAATTCAGTGTATATGTTTTTGCCCAGAGCCTAAGAACACCGGCTTTTGGCACCTCCGTGTTTCAGTCTTTAGCTTAACATTAGTAGGCTTAATTATAGAACGTATATCTGTTATCTAAACATATCATGCATATCTTACTTAACATTACTGCTTTTGCTGTCGGTTATTCATTATATTTGTTGATGGAAGATTATATTTGGAATACTGATCAATAGTCAGACACCCCAATCTTCTTGATATACTAAAGGTTAGAGAGACCGGTTACATATAAACGATTGCGACTTATGTTAAGTGGTGTGAAGTGAATCTAATGCTATTTTATAGGCCCTACATGTATTGTCTGTTATTCTCTTTGTATGTGACTAAAATTAGTGAAGGTCGGCAGATTGGTGTGCAGCATTGTGCAGCATTGTGTATGATTGTGACTGATAACAAAGCATCTCCTAAAGAATGCGCCATATACGTGAATCTATAGCCATCTCATTGCGTCTGGTTTAAGTCATAACTCTGTTTACATATTTAGAGCGCCACGTCCTAAAGGAACTGTTAATATTTCCCGAAAGTGAATAATATTTGTCAGAGATTATATATTGCGATCAGTCGAATAATACAGTAGGCTTACACCATCAATCATTAAGCTTCCGAATTCAGTCTCCCGGGTATATCCAGCGGGTGAATGATTGCGCATAGACTGGCTTCGGCTAATGTAGTGTATCAAATACTCGTCATAGGCTAAAGACTATCTATCATCTAAAAGACATCCTAATTTGGCAGGTTAAACTGTCAAAGGTCTTAAAAGCGCAAACAACAGTGTTCTTGATCCTCGTGGCTTTATTTTCACTGACTCACTAACGTTCGTTCGTGTAACAAAGCCAATCGGATCATCACACTGTAAAGAGCTACTTTACACACAAGTATGTAATTAGTTATTACAGCACAAGCTAAAGGGTTAAGGACCCGTAAATAACTTTGAGTTGAGATGCTGTCAATATATCAAGGTGCTGTAAGTTAAGATGCTGTCGGAGGTTTGGTGGTTTGGCGAATTATTGGAAATACTGTAGTGGTTCCCTATTCCCCACGCGCGTCCCTCGTGTAATAGTATTTGATGCGTAACATATTGTTGCGTACATACTGCTAGCTTGCTGAATTAGGGAAGTACATGTTATCATAATAAATATGGCCATTTTTTTTTGTGTAGTATCTGCAACCATATTAGTAAATGTCATAACGAATATGTAATTATTTGGGCTTCAAATAGTCATTCATTCAGATGATTAATTTGGCGTTGTTATGGTAATACTATTTATTATAGTTTCGCTATTAATAATTAATAAATTAAGTTTTCTTGCCAGGGAATTCTTCGTTTTGGTTTGTTTTAATTCTGTGGGTACAGCTCAATTATAATGTTAACATACACGTTCGTGGGGCGTCGCGCAGCACGCGAATGGCAAAAAAATCAATGTGATCTGGAGTGAAAAGTTCGAGAGGTATTTGCCCGTAACTTTAAAATATATTGGAACTTTTTCTCTAGTATGCCCATACAAAATTCGGTTGAAAATTGTTAAAATCTTAAAAAGGTATTTACGAATGAATTTTTCATTACAGACGGACAGACGGACAGACGGACAGACGGACAGACAGACAGACAGACAGACAGACGGACATGAAATTTTGGCCTATTTACTAATTATAATTGTGCGCTAAGGCTCGCCTTTACTGCGTGGCTCGCCCCACAGTGGAACGTACAGCAAATTAATTGCACAGATAGGTGACGTTCATTACTATCTATATTTTATTTATCTTGAAGTTTTCGAAGTTCCCACCCGATTTGTATAAATAAGTCAACTGTATATTGCTAACAGGCGACATCTTCCGGGCCTAGCCCGTAGCTCCACTTTACTGGAGAACCGCGTACGCAGTCAGGCAGTGTGAGGCCCTCAAATCAGGATAAATAATAGGCCTATGCGGGAGCGAAACCAACCCATTACTGCATTACTATTACCACCACGCTGTAAGGCCGCACCAAAGTACTGCGCAGCTTCTCGCTATTATTTGGAGGAATTTGTCTTAGTATTGTTAAGATTGCCATAGTTTTAGTAAGAATAATGTAAACCAAGAATGAAACACTTAAATTTTTTGATTAATTTCTACCACCTTGTTGTAATTTGTAGAGCCCCACCTCCATCAACGTGTTAGTATTACGTAGTAAAATATTAAGTTTGTAACAAACTAAAAGGTATTTTATTTCTTTGATTTCAATAATAAATTGATAATAATTTAGTGTTAATTAATTGTTTTTATCAATAACATGTGTATGTGGACATTTATGAATTGGAATATGACAATATCGAGAGTTTCAATATTCTATGGGAATCAGATTCCTGTGGATAATAATTATGTTAGCAGAACTTGACGTCTAAACCTTGTGGCATACTCTTGAAATCCGATAGTCCTTGAGGAATTCCTGCTCTCCGATTATCAAATACTGGCTAAAATCGTATAGAATTACATAAATTCCCCCATATACATTAAAAAGTCAGAGCGAATACTATTAATTTTATATGCTTTGAAATAATTTTATCATCAAATCCATTGCGACATTGTGTTTCTTTCAATGCTATTTATTATTCAGTTTATCTAATCCTAATGCAATACGTTGACAGTTTTCCAGTTTGCTGTTGATTTGCAACAAAAGGAGTTAATGTGGAGGATCGTTCGATAAATACAAATATTTAGAAGCGTAGCGCTCAATATAAAAAAATACAAACCTAGCCAGTCCATGACGATGGTTTCAAGCTCAGTGGCGGCGGGACACGCAGCCCAGGTGAAGCCAATACAGTTGATGGTGCTGCCCAACATTTCCCCGAGCAATGAGGGGAATGATGTGAGTGCAGGGAAGTAGGCGTGCATTCGTGGAGATTGCCAATGTGTTACCTAGTCAGATAGAAACAAACCTAATCATTAATCAATCCCGTTGGACCTTAGAGACTATAGCGGGAATATGGCAGTACTTTCATGAAGCATCGTGATAAACTCAAAAGAACATTTTATTAGCTAAAAGCGACATAATAAAACAGTAATAATTTATTAAGCAATAGAACTTAGGATGATCCAACTTCTATAGCAAATGGAACGGGAAAAATTAATTCGCCACCAGCGGGGATCGAGCCCGCGTCTCCCGATAAACGTTCAGGTATGCTAATGGAGGCTTAATGAGTGGCTTCGTATTAACAGGTCGCATTATTATAAGGGTGTAGGCCTATTATATTGCCAAATTTGTAGATAGAGTGTCTTGTTAATTTACCAGATGTTTCATGAATGTCTGACCCCCCACTTTTCCTCCCACAAGACATGATCTTGTTATACAGTAACAGTTGCCAGTACAACTTGTGCCTGCTTTTTAGGAGTATCACACGATTTTGGAACTAGATTGTTATCGAGGGTGCACATGTACTGTACAATGCCTCATTTGTTAAAAGAAGCTTGCAGTAGTGCAAGCTTGGCGTGAAACACATCTTGGAGATTTGGGGAACTAATATAAATATATAAAATTTATTGATCAATTATAATTTCAATGATTATATAACTATAACAGAAAACTGGAGTCCGGACAATTGCGACGCGGACAATTGCGACCCGGACAATTGCGACCCGGTCAATTGCGACCCGGATAATTGCGACCCGGTCAATTGCGACCCATCAATTTTTTCCAAAATCATGGGTCGCAATTGACCGGGTCGCAATTGTCCGGATCCAGATAAAATGATGTAATGTATATCATTGATAAATATCATTGTATATCATTGACAATTGGGACCCGGACAATTGCGACCCATAATTTTTATTTAAAACATGGGTCGCAATTTACCGGGTCCCAATTGTCAATGATATACAATGATATTTATCAATGATATACATTACATCATTTTATCTGGATCCGGACAATTGCGACCCGGACAAATGCGACCCGGTCAATTGCGACCCATCAATTTTTTCCAAAATCATGCGTCGCAATTGACCGGTTCGCAGTTGTCCGGGTCGCAATTTTCCAGGTCGCAATTGTCCTAACATCCAGAAAACTACCGGTACTGGGGCTACTACAAATGGGTAGTACGATCTTGGACAGTAAAGGAGAGCCTTCCAGTCTACCTGAGTCTCTATTGTTGTCGAAATCGTTTCTTCCAGGTCAAGTATCCCTTTCAAATTGGTCTATATAAGTCATAGCCGGTCAGAATGCCTGCCTTGTGTTGATTGCCACAAAAGTAGGTCTGGTCTGACCTCATATTTACTCTTCCAGCAGCGTTTGTCATGATTTTCCCCAGCTGATATTTAGTGCTATTTAGTGCTTAGTAGACTTGTTTAGCAACGACCAATTCGTTGTTCAAGTGATTTTGTCAGTGTCCGGGTCTCACCCCCGTAGTAAAGTACACTTTCCACTATGGCTCGAAAGAACTTAGTCTTCAGGTGCCTGGAGAGATCTGATTTCCAGATGGTATCCATTTTTGATAGAGCTCCCCATGCCTTTACTTTCCTAACTTCTATGTCTTTTTTGCTACTCTCTATCCCTGACCCAAGGTACTGGAAGTCGTCAATATTTTTAGTTGTTAAACGTTTTAATATTAATTAGTGAAGTGAGTTAAGTAAAAAAAACCTTACCGGTAGGTTTGAACAGCATTTGGTTCCACAATTTAAATACTAATAAAGACTTAGACAGTTGCATACAATTAGTGATTAGCTGACGGCTGTTCACTGAAAGAGGGAAAGGGCAGTGCAATAAAGAGTGTAAAATAACTAGCCACCAGGAAGCACCACTACAAATATGCGATAGCCAGCAGCTAGTCTTAGGTTAGTTTAATCTGCTCTATATTTCTCCCCAAAGGTAAGAAATATATAGATAGACCTACTACATAACATCTAATCTTTGTTTAACATTTAACGGGGCGATATAAAACTCTTGCACAACCATTATTTAACTAATAAACCTCTCTCGGTATAATAGGACCTAGACGTGTATTTGATTATAGGTTATATTGTATTGTCGAACACTATCCTCAATGTACTTGTGATAGTTTTTAAAATCTATAGAGCTATCTAAATAGAGCTAGCTAGGCATAAAGTTATTCTATATATTTTATATATTATATAAGTATATCAATGACTGACATTTACCGTTTACTTGAGTTATATAACTTACTCCCGGCATAATAACCCGTTCTATATCAGAGAATATATTTGGCCAACTGTCACCCTCGTATGGTGCTTTATCCGGGAGCAGTTTCGACATGTATCCAGGTTTAACGTCAGGGTAAACATGACGCTTATCTATGGTGTCCATGTAATTCGCTATATAATCGACCATTTCTTTACCTGAAAATATATATATATATAATAGTCTCAGAAACCTGTCTTGCAGATGTCTGTCTGTCATGATAATACGAAACTAACGATACATTTTACCACGACGTAAGCCAGTATATTATTCTTACCTCTCTTCCTAAATTCTTTCGAATCCATTTCGACTAGTTGCCAACTAACTTTCTAGGGATGCTTTGATGTATCTTTGAGACCCAGATACCATTTACCACCTATCATTACCAGGATCCAAAATATTAAGTCAACACCAAAATCTGATCGGCGCATTTATAAAATAAATTATACGACCACCAAATAATATATTTTTATATTCCTCCACAGCAACACCAACATGCACCATGTACCAGAAAACACTATGTTTATTGCAGAATCGTACCAGACTCCCTTTATTGTAAATGGGTCGTACCATCACACACCCTAAATCATCTATAATTCTTAGTCACCTTTGGCTTATCGAAAGGTGTCTTAAAATAATACTTACATATTAATTATGTCGAAACATACAAAATATTAAGTTCTAACATAGTTATTATTATTAAATAAGTTATTCGTTCTTATCATAATAGTTAATCAATTATTAATTGTGGATATGGGAAGGTATTGAACCATACAACAAACACAAAATTTATTCATGTCAACCAAATCATCATGAAAATTCATATGTCCAACGATATGTCCATATGATCCACGACCTACGGATGCAGGAACTCGAGTTCATCGATTGCCAGATAGCCAGTTCCAACAGCTGGAATCATCACAATAAGGTCGCCAACATAACTGTTTGTTCTTGGGGGGGGGGGGGGGGGGTATTCAAAAAGCAACAAAACACACAATTTTAGCGCCAAAAAAGATGAAAATATGGCGAAATAAAAATAAAAATGGCGAAAAATTTTCAAAATAACGAGTTTTGATATTGGTTTCAAAATTTTGCCTGTACCAATTGATTCTTCAAACAATCAGATAAACTTTTTTTTTCTTTTAAAATTTTTTATGATGTTATAGCGTTTTCATTTGAAAATTGTTGTTTTGAGAAAAATGGATTTAAATTTTATGAACATATTTCCAAAACTGTCTTGTCAGTCAAAATAGGAAATAGCACACCAACGAGATAAAATTTCCGCTAGGGAGGTTTTAAGGTCGCTGATTTCATTTCCGAAGTCAGCTTCATAATTGGACAGCGTCCTGTCTGTCTGAATTGCTGCCTGAACAGACCATGTAGATGCCGTCAAAAAAGAAAACTGACATCGCAAATGAAATCACCAACCATGAAAACGCCGATAACAATGTAGTAGCTAGTTGGTATGCTTTCCTAGCACTTTGACAAGCAGATCACTGGACGGACACAAAAACCGACAGACAGACATACACATATAGTAGGAGGTGATTAGCAGTTTTTAGATTAGTAGTTTTCAGATTAGTAGTTAGTTAGGTGATATGCCTTCTTTATATTTTGACAGACAGGTTGTCAGACAGTACCATTTTAGATTTACACCATCTTAGTTTCTAATCCATTATTCTGGCGGATTAAATACATAGATAGTTTAGCCTCCCTATTTTAGAGTGGGGAGTCGGAATTGAGTTTGAGTGGATTGCGAGTTTTAATATTTAGTCACAAGTGTTTAGATATATGTCCTATGCGGTTGCACCAGTCGCAATACAGTTTATGTTATTCTTGTAACACATTAGGATTATTGGACGGAAGTTGCATATTTACTCATCCGTTATATGACATTATTCTATTGAAAAAAAAAGGACCAAAATTATAGAACATTTTTCTTACTTTTCCAACAAGTACATAGTACTCGTTGTCTATGGACAAAATGAATTAAACCCAAGCTGAGAATAACATGAACGACACAGGAGAAGAAAGAAGATACGAATGCATAGGAAGAAGAAGAGGCTTAAAAATTAATTTAATAATTAACTAATTAATTTCCAAATTTAAAAAAAGACATCAAATTTAATTATATTATTGGATTTAAATTATAGTTGAAAATATATTAATGTTTAAGAATACGTAATAGATATGTAATATGATAGAATAGATATGTCCTATATACCATTACTCCGTAAAGGGTTAAAATGATTAAAAATATTGACTTTATTTATATGGCATTGCCACGGGCTATAGGATAGAATTATAGGGTGGGTGGGCGGAGTTCCCGGACAAAGTACCATATGATACATTGGTCGCTACTAGTACTAGTATCGGCATGCTGCATTGCAGCTGCATTTTTAAGAATGCTGTGCCGGCTTGTAGAAAAAATTGCGCCGCCACAACGCCCTAGCACCCATCACATATGCTAGATCATCCGCATCTTCAAGGCAGTGTCCTTTAAGATGCGTCTCAAGAAAGTCATGGGCTGTCCACCATGCTTATTCACTCCATGAGGCTGCCAAAGTACAAGATTATGCACTGGCTGGTCCTCACGGCGAAAGCAATGTCCTACAAAGCCGAGGCGATTTTGTTCTAGTTGCAAGCTGGGGGAACCAATGAGACACCTCCAATGTTATATAGTGTCTGGTTGGAGATGTGTGCATTGTACTTGACACAATGAACCCGGCGTAGCATTCTTGTGAATGTGCCATCCAGAGATTTGGTGTCCTCAGCAGTTAGAGCCCAGCATGGACTCCCGTAGAGGAGTACTGGAACTACTGCTGCTCTAAATAATCGGACCTTAAGTTTCCGATTAATTCTCGGTGACTTCCAAATCCTGGAGAGCCTATTCAAGGCTGCCCATGCCTTTCCCTTACGTATTCGAAGGTCCTCACCTGACTTCCGGATCCATGATCCCAGGTAACAGTAGTCGTCCACATGTTCAAGCATACCATCCTTTGAGATTATGCTCATCCGATCAGAGACTTGCTGAGGACTTTCAAAGTCAACTGTCAAAATTGTGGTCTTTCTGGAGTTAATAAAAAGACCAACACTAGAAGCAGCATGTTCTAGTGAGCTGAGGAGCCGTTGGGCTCACTCTAATGATTCTGAGAGTACTCCTAAGTCATCAGCAAAGTCTAGATCAGTTAGGATAGGTACTTGGCAGGATTTCCTCGACTTCTGGAGTCAGTAGGTGGAGTTATCATCACCCCATCATCATTAAGATGATCTAAGGACATGCGTAGAACTTAGTCAACCACAATTATGAACAATAATGGTGCAAGTGTGTCTCCCTGGAGGACGCACCATAACACTTCAAATGGTTCTGTGTCACCATCAACAGTAGACACAAATGTTGTCGAACCATCGTATACTGATCTGATTGCTGCAATAATTTCATCAGGAATCCCATATAATTGAAGTATGCTGAACATACGTGATCGAGAGACTGAATCAAAGGCCTTGAAGAAGTCAACAAAGATAACAGCCAGATGCCTGTCTTTCTTTTTTGATAACTCTTCAATTATCCTTCTAAGTGCCAAAATGGGCTCCATGGTCCCACGACCTTTACGGAACCCATTCTGATTTCCACGGAGCAGTCTCTCAATGGGATTCCTGATGCGATTTAATAGAATTGTATTGTATCAGCCGCTGTAGTCTGTTTGAGTCGGGACTCTTTCTGCGCCTTGTAGAGGTCATTTCGGCACTTCAGAATTTTGTTGTCAGTCCAGGGGGCCCTTTTCCTGTTTCGAGGGTATACAGGAACTGTTTCTACAGCTGCTAACTTAACTGCTTCTGTGAAGGCAGTATAGCCCTCACAGTGATCTGCCGCCTCAGAGGCAAGAACCTCATACCTGTTGCTCAGCTGTAGTGTGAAGCTGGATCTCACACTTGGCTGTTGCAACAGAGAGGACCAGTCATGCCGCGGCAAGGTAGATTTCGTTGCTCTGCTAGCACGCAGACTAAGTCTTACCTTGGCCACAATAAGGCAGTGATCACTGGAGAAGGGTCGAAGTGTAAATGCATTACAGTCTTGTATAAAGCTCCTGTATTTCCTTCGAAACAGAATATGGTCTATCTGGGACTTGTGACCACTGGGTCCACTATGAGTCCATAGCTTTCCAGTTCGCTTCTTGAACTGGGTTCCAGCCGAAAACAATCCATTTCCAGAGATAAAATCCTGAAAATGGACGGAATTTCGGTTAACTCTATTGCTATAGACCCAGGGCGATGTAGGTGATTGATGCAGACTTGCATTATAGTCTCAAAGGAATGTTAAGAATGCATGCAGATCCACTCCATCAGAAGCTGCTTGTAGATTGTGGTAGAAATTTTCCCCCTCCTCTACAGGGACAACACTAGTTGAAGAGTAGCACACAATCAGAACCACCTTAGGAAACTTCTTAGCCAGTCTTCCAGAACATGAGAAGTGGCAACGGATGATGCGGTTAGAGATTTGGTCTATTTTGTCCAATGCTGCATGTGTAGTTGGATTCATCAATAGACCAATTCCACCACTGCTGACGCGAGGGCGAGTCGCCAACCGCCCCCCGTGTCCTTAATCAGAACCTCACCAGTCTGTCCAGTCTGCATTCCGTGCTCTTGAACACCCACTGCGCTAAGAGAAAGCTTATCTGCCAAGGCAGTCAGCTCACCTTGTCGCATTGGGGAACCGAGTGTTAGGGTGTTTACTGAGGCTAGTCTAGTAACTTGCCTCAGATTCACCAATGGCTTTGATGGTCGGGGTGGAACATGAGAGTAGCCTCCAACTCCAGAATCCCTCTCCCCCTCACAATCTGGCCTCCCTAGAGACCCAGGGTTTGGGCCTGAAAGGTCTTCAGGAAAGGGACTCAAAGAATTGTTGGCTGCTCTCTCTCCAGTAGGGGGTGAGACAGGCAGCCGGTCAGGAGATAACTGACGCCTGTGAGGCCGATTGTGTCCGGTAATTCCACTGGCCTCTAGTGGCCGGACCTCCGCATTACTAATGTAATCCATAGTGGGAGTTGGGGGTGCTTTTTTGCCGAGTCTGCTCTCGGGGCAAATACCACACCCTGGTTTGCCATTCCACAGGGTGGGTGTCGCAGTGGAGTCAGATATGAGGCCCATCACCCATATCTACTCTGGCGCGCATGACCCACCATTGGCTGTGCAGCTCATCTGCCGGGTCATGCCCTGTGCCCCTGCTGCCAGGTGCAGGTCGCAGTGAAGTGCACTCAGAGTGGACATGAGAACACTCTACTCCTGACCAGCCATTGGTAGATCACCATCTGCCTGGCCAGACCATATACCCCTGCAGCCAAGTATATGGGTCCTTAATCCAGGACCAAGGGCGTCCTTATCCCAGAACGAAGGGGGTCCTAGTTACAGGACCAAATTCGTCCTAGTAAGAAGGTCTATGCAGCTACAGGTGGCACCTCCTTTATGCTGCATGGAGGTGGCAAGTTTTCTTGATCAATGACCTAGAATACCTGACCTGACCTGAATTACATTGGTCGCGGCAGATGGCTCAGGCGAAAATCAAGTACTTTTGAGTAATAACTATTTACATACTTGTGTGCAAAGTAGCACTTTACATTGTGTTGATCCGAGTGCTTTGTTACACGAACGAACGTAGTGAGTGAGCGAAAATAAAGTAACGAAGTTCAGAACACTGTAAAGTACTTTTAACAAGTATAGGCCTACATACAGTATGTATGTACTTTTATTCCAAAATTGTAACATTACGAAATGATTGTATATATATTTTAAGTGATAGAAACTGCACAAATTAAGTTAGTTGCTGTAAAAATAAATGTAAAAATGACATAAATTATGTTATAAAAAAAGTTAGCTTATATTTATGGTGGCGTTTGGAGCCAAGTAATAGTTTATAGCGACTGGTTATTAATAGCTACCGGTAGGTAATGAAGTTGGCCTATCTGGCTGTCAGGCAATTAATAATAAATACCAACTATTGTTTATGTGGTAACCATGGCGATCCCAAGTTTCAGGTTCACTTTCATTGAACGGATGCACTGTAAAGTCGCTCTGTTGGGACATTACAACATAATAATATATCACTAATGCACAGGCTATAATGTCCTCTAAAGTTGTAAAGTGCTAAAATAACAACTCGCTCTTAATACAAATGGCATTGAGTAATATTAAAATTTTGGAAAAAATAATTATTATAATCAAATTACCACGCAGCATAATCTAGACAAAGATAATGTTTCTATTATTTCGATGACCTTGGAGGTTGGTAGACAGGTAAATAATTAAACTATTTCGCAGGCGCAGCAAGTGTATGATAAAATTCAGAATGCAGTTAGTTATCCAAATATATTCCACACAAAGTAGGCCTAATAGAGCGTGAACTTATAGGAATATCGGAGCAATCATCAGTATCATCCAATCAAATCGTGGGAATTTCTTTGCAATGAATTTGTAAACCATTTTATTGGCTCCTATAAACCGTGATTTACGATATGAAAAATAACTTCAGTAAACCTCAGATGTTTGTTTCTCAATAAGAACACAAAATATACAACACTAAGCCGTTTGTTTACTCCGGAATAATTGGAAATCATTTGCTACACACTCTGTGGATAACAATATAGTTAGTGTTTGATATTCACTACATTACTATATGGACTGGCATAATCTTTTAGGCTCGTTTAGACAAGGAATGCCTGTTCACCACAATTAATAGGTGATTGATCACCCACATTAAACCCTTCCACTCTAATTGATAAATTGATGGGATAAAAAATTGAAACTAGTCCAACTTCTGTAGGTAGCACCACCAGTATTTTTTAACATACTTATTATAGAATCGTCAGCCTATACATACAGTAAACCAGTAGGCCCTAGTCTATTTGATCAGTCCTCACTCACAATGTTTCGTTTTAAAATACTGAAATTCTTCAATAATTTCCCCTAAACTGCATACATAACAATAATATATTAAAATTAAATAAATAGGTAAAATAGATAAAATGAGGGCCAGTTGAATGACTGAAGTGCAAAACACGGAATAGAAGTAGCTCCCGCCTTCAAGTAGCAGCTATCGAAAAATGTGCTTACGCGTCGCATCCGGTTTCGGTTTCCGACTGTTTGCTTTCTTGAATTTAATTAAAAGTTTTAAAAAATACATTTGAATGGATGCATCATTGGTTAGTTATGCCAAGGAATGCCTATTCACCACCATGGGTGATCTTCCACAGTAAAACTCTTCCACTGTAAAATCTGACACTTCGGTTCTTTCTTCCAAGTTGCCTTGGTTCCCATTTATCGACAAGTGAAGGATGAAAGCATGGGTTGGGCTAGGCTGCAGCATTTAAAGCACTGTGCCCAAACAGTTGCTGACCCGTCTATGGATTGAACCAGGGCTTTCTATTTAGAAACCCAGGAACGTCACCACTAGACCAAGCTGCTGCTGATATTGAATTCAATATGTAATTTTTTGAAACTTGCACAGAATGTTGGTAACAATTTCGCGGTTTCGCCGACATTTTTAATATAGTGGTATATCCGGAAAAAGTTCCAGTTTCACATAGCAACGGAAAAACTCGTAATTATAGAATTCATTATATTTTGAATGGAATGGGAGAATCTTTTAGGCTCGATTAAGCCAAGGAATGCCTGTTCACCACCATGGGTGATCTTCCACAGTAAACCCTTCCACTCTGTTTCCCAAGTTGCCTTGGTTCCCATTTATCGACCACTGAAGGATGAAAGCCGGGGTTGGGCTAGGCTGCAGCATTTAAAGCACTGTGCCCAAACAGTGCTGCCCCATCTAGGGATCGAACCCGGGCTCCCTAATCGGAAGCACAGTAATGTCACCACTAGACCAAGCTGCTCAACCAAGCTGATTATATTTTAATAAAGCTCTAATACAAAAACTACAAATGCTATCAACATGGGCGTTACTCCAACTCATTATGTGATAATTTTGCTATCCTCCTAGGTCACTGGGAAGTTTTCGGATCACCATGGGAACAGGATAAACAACCGAGTCATTTATCGAGTTTTAAATAATCACAGGAAAGTAAGACTTTGTGAATAATAAACTTAGTCTTCAGGAGCCTGGAGAGATCTGATTTCCAGATGGTATCCATTTTTGATAGAGCTACCCAAGCCTTTGCTTTCCTAACGTCCTAATGTCCTTTTTGCTTCTCTCTATCCATGATCCAAAGTCATCGACCTTCCTTAGTTGATTATTATCAATGGTTGTCAAGTTTCCATCAACATTAAAGGTCATGAATTCAGTCTTGGTAGCATTTATATGCAATCCAACCTCCTTAGAAGCCCTGCCACTTTATTTAGTAGAAGCTGTGCATCTGCTAGCGTATTAGTGAGCAGGGCGATGTCATCCGCAAAGTCGGTGTCTGTGACTGTAGTTCCCAGATCCCAGATCTTCACCCGTTGTGGCTGTTCTCATTGGGTAATCCAGCACGATTACAAATAGTAATGGTGCTAATGTGTCAACTTGCAGTACACCAGCCAGGATTGAGTACCTGCGCTTCTATGTCACAATATAACAATCCAATGCCAGCAAAAATTACTTCAGGTATTCCATAAGCTCTTAGGATTTCAAGCATTTTACCTCTATGGATGGAGTCGAATGCCTTTTTGAAGTCCACAAAACTCATGACTGCGGCGAGATTCTTTGACTTAATTCCTTCAATTAGTCTCCGGAGTGCAAGTATCTGAGCTATTGTTGATCTACTTGGTTGAAATCCGTTTTGACTCTTATGCAGTAGTTTCTCTATGTGAGGCCTAATCCTATATAGAATCATTTGATTGTATATTTTGGCAGCTACCACAAGCAGACAGATCCCACGATAGTTTGTTGGTATGCCGAGGTCTCCTTTCTTGGGGAGAGGCTTTAGTTGACCTTTAGTCCAAATTGGTGGTGGCTTTTCCCCGTTTAAAATCCGGTTGCAAACATTCAATAATGGTCTGTTTAGCACTCCTGTTTTCCATACCTCCGCTGGGATTTCATCTAATCCACTCGCTATATTATTGGACATGCTTTTAATGCTTCTCTGGAGTTCGGCAAGTGTGATTCCCCTGTTTCTATAGGTAGTGTCTTGTCATATATTTTCCTTGTAGGGCTGACCTAGATGTTTGGTGGCTGCCCCAGCAAGTTGCTGAAGTGATTTTTCCACTTCCCCACACGTTCTTCGGGACTATCGGCTTTGAGGCGCCCCTTTGCACAACTTTTCCGACCAGATACCTCATTTACAGTTTGCCAGGTAAGTCTTGATTGTTGCTGTATGTGAGCAGTTGTAATTGCTTCAGTTTTATCCTGTATGTACTTTTCCTGGCTGATGTTGTAGGCCAATTTAAGATCGTCCTTAGCTTTCTCAACCTTGTTAATGTTTTCGGTTGTTGGTTGTTCGGTTTTAACTTTGTAGGCTATATTAAGATCTTCTATCTTACAAGTAACCTCAGAGTTTTGCCATGGCACATACTGTTTTCGTTTGGGTTTCTGGGGGATATGCCTCTTAGCTGATTCCTTGTGGGCTGTTATTATAATATTCTGGTATATTGAATCAGTGGACTGGTCTTCATCCATTGACTGAAGTGCTTCAAAGCGGTTTTGAACTTCTACTGTGTAAGCATCCTTTACTGCATTGTCAGTTCTGAGTTTCTCCCAGTCATAGTTGATTTGCTTGCTTTGCCTGGGTTTGCTGGCTCTCAAACTGAGTCTGTTCTCTGCAGTCACAATTCTGTGGTCCGAACCAATTAGGTTGAACGAGCTGTATGCCTCGCAGTTGATCATGCTGTTTCTCCACTTTTTGTTTATGAGGATGTAATCCAGTTGAGCTTTGGTTCCATTAGGGTATTGAAAGGTCCATAGCTTCCCCTTCCCTTACTCTTTTCGAATGTGGTGTTTGTTGGTATCAATTCACATTCTTCCATTAGGTCTAAAAGTAAGTACCCATTTCTGTTAGAATTGGTGTTATAGGTGTAACCCTTGATGTCTTCTGGGCCAATTTGCACATTCAGGTCACCAGCATTGACTTTAACATTGTGTTTCGGAATGTCCTTTATAAGTCCAGTTAGATCTTCATAAAACTTGACTGCTTGTTCCGGCTCTGAGGTATACTTTATAATTATATAGTTTATATAGTTTAGTATACTACAGTATACTAAATATGTTATGTCAGTGTTTCACTGTCATTCCCGTAATTTATAGTCTTTTTCTAGTCTTTTCAAGGAAACTTATGAAAAATAAGGCTGGGGTTCTGGGGTTGATTAGGTACAGTTAGCCTAGGCTGAGTGTGAGTCGGTCATTGTGGAAAGGTACCAAGTGCGAACGGGTGGTAATCCTACCTGGAACTTTAGGCATTCAATGGGACCTCGTTGAATGAAAAATGGTTACCTTAGAAGTTATAAATTACCTTAAAAGTTGTAAAAATACATTTTCATGCTCGTAAATAATGAAAGGGTGTTTTTTTCATTTAGAAAGCCGTTTAAGTTCTATATTCATTATACCTTTCGAAGAGTCCGTTATTGGTTACGATAACAATTATGACAATAACATTACCAATAATCTGCCTGCAGAATACATTGTTACTAAAGTAGAAAAGTTAATTGAGAGTTTTGATCATAATTTGAATCAAAATTTTCCCTCCAGTTCCTTTAACAAGAAAAATATAAGCATTTTAATTGTATTTAAACAACAAAAACTTTAAACGCATTTATCTCAAAATAACAATTTTTTTCGTTGGCCCTTTTTACTACGGTGACCATCACCACTGATGTAGAGTACTCCATCCCAATAAATGGCTTAAGTTTACCAAAGCTGTATTAAATATGGTCGCGGTCGTAGGCCGGCCTAATTAGTTACATACTGTATTTCAATGATATTTAAGATTGCATGATCTACTGTACGTAAAAATAAAGTAGAAAACAGGCAATACAGCAGTAATGCATGGCTTACTTTTCACTTTCGCAATTTATCAACCATTGGGCAAAATATTTTGAAATTATATTGGTTTCCTAAACAACATTTAGATTTTATAAATTTTTTCTGACAGTTAGAAACTTTTCACAGTGAACAATTTGAAAAAAAAAAACCCTGTGTACATATAATTCACCAAAATTTAATGAACAGGAAAGGTGTAATCGTGTTACATTAAGGAATTGATTGTCAGCCAGTCGGACGGTGCCATATGTCTGGTGGTTGGTCGGGGATCCTAATTGTCAGCCAGTCGGGCCGTGCAATATGTCTGGTGGTTGGTCGGGGATCCTAATTGTCAGCCAGTCGGGCGGTGAAATATGTCTGGTGGTTGGTCGGGGATCCTAATTGTCAGCCAGTCGGGCGGTGCAATATGTCTGGTGGTTGGTCGGGGATCCTAATTGTCAGCCAGTCGGGCCGTGCAATATGTCTGGTGGTTGGTCGGGGATCCTAATTGTCAGCCAGTCGGGCCGTGCAATATGTCTGGTGGTTGGTAGGGGATCCTAATTGTCAGCCAGTCGGGCGGTGCAATATGTCTGGTGGTTGGTCGGGGATCCTAATTGTCAGCCAGTCGGGCCTTGCAATATGTCTGGTGGTTGGTCCGGGGATCCTAATTGTCAGCCAGTCGGGCCGTGCAATATATCTGGTGGTTGGTAGGGGATCCTAATTGTCAGCCAGTCGGGCGGTGAAATATGTCTGGTGGTTGGTCGGGGATCCTAATTGTCAGCCAGTCGGGCCGTGCAATATGTCTGTTGGTTGGTCGGGGATCCTAATTGTCAGCCAGTCGGGCCGTGCAATATGTCTGGTGGTTGGTCGGGGATCCTAATTGTCAGCCAGTCGGGCGGTGAAATATGTCTGGTGGTTGGTCGGGGATCCTAATTGTCAGCCAGTCGGGCCTTGCAATATGTCTGGTGGTTGGTCGGGGATCCTAATTGTCAGCCAGTCGGGCGGTGAAATATGTCTGGTGGTTGGTCGGGGATCCTAATTGTCAGCCAGTCGGGCGGTGCAATATGTCTGGTGGTTGGTCGGGGATCCTAATTGTCAGCCAGTCGGGCCGTGCAATATGTCTGGTGGTTGGTCGGGGATCCTAATTGTCAGCCAGTCGGGCGGTGAAATATGTCTGGTGGTTGGTCGGGGATCCTAATTGTCAGCCAGTCGGGCGGTGCAATATGTCTGGTGGTTGGTCGGGGATCCTAATTGTCAGCCAGTCGGGCCGTGCAATATGTCTGGTGGTTGGTCCGGGGATCCTAATTGTCAGCCAGTCGGGCCGTGCAATATGTCTGGTGGTTGGACAAAACAGCATTCTGAGTCTGTACTGTGCTTCTCTGTTGGTAGATATATCTAAGTGTTTGAGTTTGATAAAGGCCTGTTGGCTGAAATATTACTCAGTAAACCACCATTTTTCTGTCACCTTAATTGGTCTCTGAATCTAAACCTAGTATATTATGCTTAACGCGGTGACAAGGGCACGTTCTCACTTACTAAACAATTAAAGGGTTTAGTTTGTGTGATATGGTAAACTTAAATCTAATCACCCATCCAATGCCTCACACAACAGGAAGTATGGGTAGAATGTACTTATTGAATGAACCACACCCTATTTCAAAAACAATTTATGTGACAGAGGTACTAAATATAATGACAAGTTTATCGATTGTGGTGCTAATGAGGCCCTTATCTGTCGGTCGTCAACAAGGGAAATAATTCATTTGAAAATAATCAAAAAACGCTTCCGCCTCCGCCTCCGCCTCCAGCAACTTTGTAAAATATTTTTTTGAAGCACTGGAATCGAATATTTACTCATTTACACCATGTCCCAGAATATAGTGTCGTAATCCAATGATACGACCCCCCCCCCCCCCCCCCCCCCCCCCCCCCCCCCCACCCACCCCCCCCCCCCCCTCCCCAAACTTTTCTACAAATCTTAATGAGATTTTATGAAATTCGAAACAGAGATAGTTTCACCTCCCGACCACTGACTGGGTGAGCCGGAATTTAAATTTTTGTTTTCAATCTTTAGTTACAAGCGTTTAAAAAAAGTGTCTCCGGCGATAGTGCACCAGTCCCACTTTGTTATTCAACTCTTATAGTGATTTGTTGGTACTGATAGAAAGCTGGCTTTGGAAGGATTCCAAATAAGTCAACAAATTTGAATTTAGTTGAGAAATAGCTAATTTAAGATAATGAGCGTTCAAAAATTGCACGGTTTTGATAAGCGCGGCTATTTTACTCTATTATTATTATATTTTACTCTACGAAATTGTCCGAAAGATCTCTAGAAAATTTCCTTACATTTCCTGACTCACATCCCTAATCTTCATACATTATATACACAACATTATTTTGAATAGTAAATGCTTTGATATTATTTAATTGCATATTATTTAAAAAATACTCAGTTTATTTATCATTTAACAAAGTAATCTGATGAAGAATGTTTCGAGCCAGGTTGTTGTCAACAAACATTACCTCGGCATTCTCGCCAATTGAGATAACTGGAGGATCCTCTAGTATAGGCCTACATCCGTTATCTTCATCTCCAACTCCTGAAGTCTCAACAGCTGAAGCATCCAACGTAAACATTTGAGGATCTGGAACCACAAGATTCAATCGTCTCATCTCTTCTTTGGCCTTTAACGTCTTAAGGCAAATTAAATACCGGTTTTCTTTTATCATTAACAACTGCTGTTGAACCAATTGAAGATCTAGAGCGGTCTCCGTTGATTTGACCCCGGCGGAACAAATGCGTTTGGCCGCAATAGATTCGGATGTGTGATCTATGATCGATCTACCAGGATCGGTTCCTGTACTAACTGGAGCTGGAGGTATCGGAATATTTTCTTTTTCGCGAATATCATTACCAGTAGTGTTAGATCCACCACACTCCGCCCCAGATCCTATACCAAAAATTACATCGCCACTTGAACCGTGAATTATTTCGAACATCTTCATGACATAAACGGGGGGTTGCGGAACCGGTGGTCCACCTCCGGTTCGATGGTATTTTAGTGCATTAGCGTAAGTGCGAACAACTTGTTTTGTGTTTTCTATCTTTTTTATTAGTTCGTCTTTCGATCGAGGAGCCTCCACCCCCGAAGCGTTAAAACGATTTAGCATGGCCTGCCATGCACGCACGCTCCTTCGTTTCCGGAGTTATGTTTTTCGTTTTATTAAAAGAACCACTAACGAGGCCATGGTACTTCTCGTACACTGTCACGAGCTGACAGGCGTCATTCACTGTCCAATTTTTCGACCTTTTTCGGCTCTTCTGCTTTGACTCAGCAATATTAGGCCTAATAGTACAACCGGTGTCCGTATCGTTAAAATAAATATTTCTGTCTGCATCCATCTCCATTTCAACAGGCAGCAAGAATATACAAGTTCAACGTGATAGTGCTGAACTGGGTAGAGGATATACCGTAATACTTTTCCTGTAGGCCTACTGCTGTAGAATCTTGATTGAACTGTTAGCTACCGGTAACTACTGAACTAAACTTTCAGTTTTGGATAAATTCCACCTTAAATTATTAAAGTGGCCACTTAGTTAAGTGCTCATTATCTTTTTATGAGAAATAACACTTAACTTAAACTAAGTGGTCATTTAACAAAATGGGCATTTAAAATTATTAAGTGGCCATTTTAGGATAAGTGGGCACTTAGTTTGAGAAACCGGGCCTATATCACTTTTCTTTAGGAATACAGTTGTTGCATAACATAGCGCAATAGGAGTGATACATTGTAGTGATATTAATATGAATCCGTCAAGACAAGTTTATTGAACCCAATTTCATTGATGTAAATAAAATAAGTTATACAGTATTTATCTTCAAGACGGCGTGAAATACTCCGTGAAATCGAGTAAACTCATTGATGGGCTGTGTTAAAAGATGTCACCCTGAGGATGGTCTACTGTTAAAAGCACCCCAGGGTGGTCTTTCCTTTTGATATGTTTGTATTTTCAAATGAAACAAATTTAATCAAGTTATAACACATCAAGCTAATCGTTCTAATTTATAAGCCAAACAGAAATAACCAAAACAATAAATCTAACTTAGCTTCCTAAGCTACTTAATATGAGTGCGGGTGACGTAGCACTCGGCGTTCACTTTCCACAGAGAAATACAAGCTGTTTGCCGGGCGGAACAATGTCGAAATTGAGAATATTTTAATATGCAAAAGGTGGGGTATTAATTTCCCTAATGTCGAAACTTTAACCTTGCGCTGATTTAACCCAGCGATATCACTACTGCGCTACCCTAACTACCGGTACTGCTGTAAACCTGCTGACCCGCTACTTTCAAATAACCGCCTAGCGTCGAATATCCTAAATAGAATAAATATAAATATTGCCAATAATAAGAAATAATCAAGAGTCAGTTCAAGCAGTAGTCATATTCAAAAGTCATAAATCAAGCAACAGTAACCGCGATATCCAGGGCTGGATTTTCGACCAACCAGTGAGCGGAACTTAATTTGGCGATTATTAAAGAACATAATCGCCTCAACTTAATTTGGCGATTATTAAAAGCACAATTTAGGCGTTATTTTAGCACAATTTAGGCGTTATTTTAGCACAAACATTGATTTATAGAGAAATGTAAATTAAATTAGCACAAATATTAATAGATGTTACGAAACGTCAAATTAATTTTTTGTTTTATAGAAGTTTGTCACCGCAAATTAATATACTAAGGTTTTATTATAAAAATTACATAAGTAGGACTACATACTGTATAAATCGGTTGAATATAATTGAACTTGTGTATTTTATTTTCCCTATCTAATTACGGTTGTACACCAATACAACTTATCTAATTATTATACTGTATGATGGGTTGTTTTAGTACACAACGCCATATATCGTAACAGGCTGTGGTTGCGATTAATCATATATTATTAATTTTATTTTAATTAAAAAAAATTATATATATATAAATTTTAATTTTATTTATTGTTGCTTGTTGTTGCTCATTGTTGCTCGTTGTTGCTCATTGTTGCTCATTGTTGCTCATTTTTGCTCGTTGTTGCTCAAGGTTGTTGTTCGTTGTTGCTCATTGTTGCTCGTTGTTGATCGTTGTTGCTCATTGCTGTACGTTGATGATCGTTGTTGCTCATTGTTGCTCATTGTTGCTCATTGTTGCTCGTTGTTGCTCATTGTTGCTTGTTGTTGTTCATTGTTGCTCGTTGTTGTTCATTGTTGCTCGTTCTTGCTCATCGTTGCACGTTGTTGATCGTTGTTGCTCATTGTTGCTCGTTGTTGCTCATTGTTGCTCGTTGTTGCTCATTGTTGCTAGTTGTTGCAAATTGTTGTTCATTGTTGCTCGTTGTGTCTCATTGTTTGTCGTTGTTGCTCATTTTGCTAATTGTTGATCGTTGTTGCTTATTGTGGCTCATTGTTGTTCGTTGTGTCTCATTGTTTGTTGTTGTTGCTCATTTTGATAATTATTGATCGTTATTGCTCATTGTCGCCATTGTTGGTCGTTGTTGCTCATTGTTGCTTCTTGTTGCTCGTTGTTGTTCATTGTTGCTCGTTGTTGCTCATTGATGCACGTTGTTGATCGTTGTTGCTCATTGTTGCTCGTTGTTGCTCATTGTTGCTTGTTGTTGCTCATTGTTGCTCGTTGTTGCTCATTGTTGCTTGTTGTTGCTCGTTGTTGCTCGTTGTTGTTCATTGTTGCTCGTTCTGGCTCATTGTTGCTCATTGTTGCTCATTGTTGCTCGTTGTTGCTCAAGGTTGTTGTTCGTTGTTGCTCGTTGTTGATCGTTGTTGCTCATTGTTGCTCATTGTTGCTTGTTGTTGCTCATTGTTGCTCGTTGTAGCGCATTGTTGCTCGTTGTTGCACATTGTTGTTCATTGTTGCTCATTGTTGCTCGTTGTTGCTCGTTGTTGATCGTTGTTGCTCATTGTTGCACGTTGTTGCACGTTGTTGATCGTTGTTGCTCATTGTTGCTCGTTGTTGCTCATTGTTGCTTGTTGTTGCTCATTGTTGCTCGTTGTTGCTCACTGTTGCTTGTTGTTGCTCGTTGTTGCTCGTTGTTGTTCATTGTTGCTCGTTCTTGCTCATTGTTGCTCATTGTTGCTAATTTTTGCTCGTTGTTGCTCAAGGTTGTTGTTCGTTGTTGCTCATTGTTGCTCGTTGTTGATCGTTGTTGATCGTTGTTGCTCATTGCTGTACGTTCTTAATCGTTGTTGCTCATTGTTGCTCATTTTTGCTCGTTGTTGCTCGTTGTTGCTCGTTGTTGTTCATTGTTTCTCGTTCTTGCTCATTGTTGCTCATTGCTGCTCATTTTTGCTCGTTGTTGCTCAAAGTTGTTGTTCATTGTTGCTCGTGTAAAAGCTTCTGTGGGATATAACTGGCCCTTTTGCTTCGCAATCCAGTTTCCCCCCAGGCGCTGGAATACTCTAAAAAAGGTTCTCTAATTGTATATATATTCCCCTCGCCCGCAAGGTACCGTTACAGGTGTTTTAACGGACATAAAAGTCATTCTGCTATATACGTGTTTTAGCGGACATGGTAAGGCAAAAACCTGCAATGCACCAAATACCTTTCACAGCTTAGCCGTGATGATTCATATTACGACATCTAACAGCTGGTTGCTGACATGGAAACAGCCATTGGACGCAGGGTTCTTTGTTGGCTTGAGCCAATCAGAGCGATTTTTCCTGTCGACGTGTAGCTTTTCGGCCGATCATAAGGAGAGTGTTCAGTCTTACTGTTTTTTCTTGTTACTTTATTGTTGTTGCTATCTAGGCCAGTAACAACGGCTCTAGAGTCAATTCATTTCATACTTTAGAAGAAACATTAGTAGGCTCAAGATTATAGAGCGTATAACTGTTATCGGTTCATAACAACTCACATATCGGTCCATATCAGTACATTGTCATATCATATCTTAACCTACCGTCTTAATAGTTTGCTGTTGTTTGGTTGAATATTATTTGGAGAACATTTATAAAGAACCCAAATTTCCCAATTTTCTTGATACACTACAGGTTAGAGAGACGGGTTATATATAGCGATTGCGACTTATATTATTGTGGTTTGTAGTGAATTTAATGCTATTTGATAAGCACTACATGAATCCGTTGCTGTTCTCTTTATATATGATAAAATTCATTGACGGTCGGCAAATTAGTGAGCAGTATTGTGTGTTACCGGTAGTGTGCATGATTGTGACTGATAACTAAGCATTTCCTAAAGAATGCGCCTCATACGTGAATCATAAGCCTTACCGACTTACCGTTGTGATTAGTATAAGTCATATCTCGGTTTACTTAGATAGAGCGCCACGTCCTAAAGGAACTGTTAATATTTCCCGAAAGTAAATAATATTAGTCAGAAATTAATTATTAACGATCAATCGAATAATACAGTACAGTAAGCTTACACTGCAATAATAATCTAAGCCCTCAGAATCCAGTCTCCCGGGAATATCCAGTGGGTGAATGGACGCGCACTAGGCTGGCTTCTGCTAATGTTGTGTTTATTGGTATTAAATATTTGTCATCTTCTAAAGTATATTTATAAACCAAAAGACATATAAATTTTGGCAGGTTAAACTGCTAAAGGTCTTCAAAAGCGCGTACAATAACAGTTATTGACTTTATTGCAGTAAGCAATAAAGTTGAAAGTACCGGTCAACCGGTAAACCTGAACCGGTACTTCTGTAGGTCAGTAGGCCCAACTGCCAGAACCGGTACTGCTGTAGGTCCGTAGGTCCAACTGCCAGAACCGGTACTTCTGTAGGTCCGTAGGCCCAACTGTCCTAACCGGTACTTCCAGTATAAGTACATTAGTATTATTCGATTTTGATTATTGTATACCGGTAGGTCTTAGTATTTAATCAGGGACGGCCGCCCTGGTTTTTATTGAGATTTTACTTATTTCTGTCGGTTTTATTTACATGTAAGTTAATATTGAGCTGAAGACGTGTAAGTCTGCTCAGATTGTTCAGATAATTGTAGGCCGGACTGTTGTCAGATTGTTGTTGGGTTTGGAGAGATTACGGCGTGTGTGGAGTTTGTCCGATAGAGTGCCAGTTAGTAAGTTGGGGCAGCCATTGCTGTAAGGTCAATCCCCTCTTAAAGAATAAGTCGTACTACCGTGTTAGAACGCATACTAACTAACAATTTTGGAATCTGCACATACTGTAGTTTATTTAGGCTTGACAGTATTCTGCCAGCGCTTTGGCCTGTGTTTGTTTGTGTGGTCTGTTCAGGTACCGTAATAGTTATTACTCAGATATTTTGTAGGCTGGATTGTTGTCTAGCTATTATTAGGTCTGAAGAGATTGCTGCTTGTGTAGAGTTTGTCTGATAAAGTGCCAGTTAGTAAGTTGGGGCAGTCATAACTGTAAGGTCAATCCCCTCTTAAAGAATAAGTCGTACTACCGTGTTAGAATGCATACTAACTAACCGTTTTGGAATCTGCACATACAGTAGTTTATTTAGGCTTGGTGGTAGTCTGCCAGCGTTTGGTTTGTATTTTGTTTGAGTATTCTGTACGGGTAGCGTAATATTTATTATTCAGAGTTTATGCGATTATTCGCAACATTCATGTCCCCAAGTTTATTCCTACAGTAATTGTGCTTGTTACACATACCGTTATAGTTAAATTAACCCCGGTACTACACGGGCTGCTTGGCGTAGGACAAGACTGGTGATTTTGTGCACCGGTCACTCCAGCAGATGCCGTGGTTCTTTTAACTGTTCAAGTATATTTAACTACTGATTATTTGTTGTACCAGTATTGTACCTAATTTAGGGTTTAGTGTACAGTGCTTTCCGAAGTAATTAGTGTGTAGGCAGTATATTTGTGTTGTAAAGTGGTTAATAGGCACGCTGGATCTGGTAGTCCGCGGTAATTAACTTCTAGGTAGGAACACTCCGTGATACATAACGTAGTACCTATAGCGATACGGTTATAGGTCGTCAGGCGGTGGTATTTTCCTATCTGGACAACGCAGTGTATTTACTACTACTTATTATTTTCAAATACCGTAGTACCCTGTCCGTTGTAATAACCAGAATTCTAACCCTTTGTTAGACTGGTTTGTAGACTTCCTGTAAAATTACCCTAAAAATTCGTACGTAATATTTTGTTGTGTTTAATTAGAGATTTAATCTCACCCGTATCGTAAGTAATTTGTAGTATTAAGTAACTTAGGTAAATTAGAATTATCTGTTTTAGTGTCCCATAAATAGCACTTCACTGAGAGCGCACAGCTTCTGTGTAGTGACCCCCCAGAAATAATAACATTTATTTCAAATATTGACAAAACCCTTTTAAACGGGTATATATATATTATAAATCAACTCAAACGATTTATAAATAGTAGGCCTGCCATACAACAACTAGGTCTCAAAATCAGTTGGACTACTGCTTAAATAACGGTAACAAAGTAAGTTAAAGTAACCAAGTAACCCTAAAATATTCAGAAATTCAATTATTCTAAAAATAATTGACATACCGGTATTTACCATAGGCTTATTATATTTATTTCTATAAATTTGAGCTGAAATCATACTGGTATTCTGTAATTAATTCTAGTTCATAATTATACTTATATATACTATAAGTGTAAGCTGCATACCGGTATTCACGATAGGCCTATTATATATTTATATATATTTGTGCTAAAATTATATACCGGTACTCTGTGACAAATCTAGTCTGTAATAATACTTATATATATACTATAAGCATACCGGTATTCTAATATATTATATATATATCACGCTACACTGAGTAGCAGTATCGGTAATTAATTGTTAGGCTAACAGTGATACTGAATTACTAGACTTACTTTAACTGTATTTATAGCCGTAGGCATTCAACTGTGTAAACAAACATGTCAGACGCAACCCAATCACTGTCAGATAGTCTCTTAGAAAGTGTTAGAATGAGTATTAGACTTAGACAGCGTATTAAAAGGATCTGTGACCAAGATAAAAGTATAGAACATCCCAGATCCAAGTCTAAGTCACCTACTATTGTAAAAAAGGCCATCCCTACAGTAGTAGTGTCAGACCCTAGGCTAGTAGAACAACGTAGGTCTATCATCAGCACTCGGGCCCAAGTCAAGCGGGATCAAGAAGCAGCTGTCAAACCGCAGCAACATCCTAGCCAAGAACCTAGTTCTCAGCGGCCCGATAGCTCCGGTGGTTCGGATACTGCTGAGCGGACACCCGAACGCGGAGCGAAGATGGCGGATACGGTTTATGATGAGCGGCCAACCTATGAAGAATCAACCGACGCCACTTCTTCTCAAGTGGAAAGCGAAGTGGAAAGCGAAGTGGAAAGCGAATTAACAGCAGCAGAGAAGCCGCAAACTAGAGATGCCATTGACATCTATCTGTCAGACTATCAGCGATTCCTAGGAGACGAAGAGTTGAGGAGACGACTGTCTGGACTTCGCCCTAATAGTGAAGGAACCAAGCTTGTGTTGGACGCAATCGATGCGGAAATGTTAGCTGCAGAACAAGCTAAATTTGATGAAAAACTCCGCCTCGTTAGAGTCCAAGAAGAACAAATAAAGAAAAAACAGATAGAGGACCGAAAGGCAGCAGCAGTAAAGGCGGCAGAAGCAGAAGCAGCAAAGGCGGCGGCAGAAGTAGAAGCAGAAAGAAAGGCAGCGGAAGTAGAAGCAAAAGGAAAGGCAGCGGTAGCAGAAGCAGAAAGAAAGGCGGCAGCGGCAATGGCAAAGGCAGTGGCAGAAGCAGAACGGAGAGCGTCTGAGGAGACTACCCAACTGGAGTTGGAAAATCTGCAAGAGACGCAAGACTACATAAATAAAAAGCTAACTGCTAGTCGAATGCAGATGATGAGACGATCTACTCCAAAACGCCAGGGATACACGTCATCGGAGGAAAGCGAAACCACCGATCCTGAAGGCGGAAGAAATAGATCTCGTCTAAGCAGGCGTAGAAAAACATCTCACCGTCATAAACTGCCTGATTTGCCCCCAGCTGTCAGAAGACAACTAGCTAGCACAGACTTAGGTAGTACAGGACCCACAGACCAAATTATTCAGGTCACAAGACTCCCTACAATAGTTGATGAGCCTGAAATAATTAGGCCTGTCGTTCCCAAAGCCACTCCTGTGCTAGAGACCCCTGTACTTCCAGAGCTTAACTCTAAATTCCCTCTACACAGTACTACACTGTCTGTACCCGGTAGAACAGTCCATGAGAATATCCCTGTCCTGGAAGCTGAGAGAGAAATCAAAGATTTGTCTCCCGTCGTCCCGCGTCAGCCCGCTACAATGTTGGCGACTCCCGCTTCGGCGGTTGAGTGGGTAGAGGAGGGACGACGGGGGATGAATCTCCTGCTCGGACAGATGCAGGAGACTGTCCACCAATTTAAGGGAACAGTAAGGGAAGGTAGGGCCGAATTGCAAGAAGTGCAGCAAAGTATCGCGCTAGAACGCGACAAATTAGTCAACATACCAAAGGGTATACCCATACCCCCTGTAACATTGTGTCAACCTGTTAGGTCTGAAGTATTACATGCGCAAGGTGTGGAGCCTACACGCATCTATACTGCTAGTGAAGTAGAAACCCCTATAGCAAACCCTATTAAGGGTGATTATAGACCTGTTGTTAATGATGTTCCCTATAGACCTGATAATGATCCGAGAAATTTATATACCGATAATTCGATATTAAATAACACGATGGCCCAAGAAAGCTTTACGCGTCAGATGGCTAGAACAGAAGCCCGCCAAGCGGTCAAAGTGGGAGAGATCGTTAAATTCAATGGAGATGAGATGAAATGGCTACCTTTCAATGAATATTACAAAGATAGCATACAAAACTCTGTACTATCTAACGGAGAGAAACTTAGGTTCCTCATCAAGTGCTTGGAAGGACCTCCCAGGTTAATGGCGTTAAAGTTTATTGGACATCCAGATGGATTAAGACAAGTTTGGGATACATTAAACATCAGGTATGGTAACAAAGATAACATAGCTAAGTATTTGTATGCAAAATTAGTAGCCCCCCGACACTTCCTTAGTAGCGGGATTATAGAGTTTTCCGATGAAATTCAGGAAATCTGTAGACAATTGGACTGGTTAGGTAAGTCTCATGAATATCAGAGTTCCATGGTTATTGGAGCAGTAGTCTCTACTTTACCCAAGGGTGGAGTATGTACACGTTGGGACAAGAAAGTGTTGTACATGAATGAACAACAACGACGAAGCCCTACCATGACTGATCTCATGTCCTTCTTAGATGGTGAAGTAAAACTACAACTCATCAAGCAGTCCAGAGAGAAAACATCGGAAAATAAGGTAAGTGAGAAACCTGCTTCTAGGAGAAGAGTAACACCGGTGTGTTACACTGACGACGGCGAAAGCCAAGCTTCTCAAGAAGAAGACAGCGGGAAAGACACAGCAAAATCTTACTATGACAACAAGACCTATAAAGACGTAAGTAAATACAAGTCTCGAATCAGTGACAGGAGAGAACAGGTAACAACAACTCCTCCTACGTCTCCTAAGAGAATGCACGGAAAAAAGCCCGAAGAAAGAACGAGAGTGCATAACGTTACCCAAGGTAAGGTGAGTGATATCAAACCAAAATGTGCGCTGTGCGACAGGCCCCACCGTTTGAGTGCGTGTGCTGAATTTCTAAAGAAATCCCCTGTAGACAGACGTACAGTCCTGTGGAATAAGCGGTTATGCTATAATTGCCTCAGATCAGGACACCAACGGCGAACCTGTTACTCCGACGTAAAGTGTGCAAAGTGTGGCGCGAAACATCACATCTTGTTACACAGTGAGTTCGAACGAGACAACCCGAGTCAGGTAAGTGAGCCCGAACTACATGTCCAATTCAGTGATGTAAATGACACTGATCAAGAGTCTGAGATGGAAGGATTCTATACTGACGAATTCTCCGACGCCAACGAATCCTGTTATCTAATCAATACCGCAGTGTATCGAGCACTTACTTACGAAAAGGACACCGACAATGAGTTCCCCCCAACTACCTTTGACAGACAACCATCTTGGAAAGCTCCAACTTCCAACGTAGGAATCAGAAAATTTCCTGTAGTGCAGGTAAGAGTTCACGGTCCTAACAAAAGTTACATAGTGAACGCCCTCCTTGACTCCGGCAGCACAGGAACATTCATCGATCAAGAACTAGCCGAAGATATCTTTGCTGGACAACCCAAATTCCGGACTAAATTGAATATGTCAGGAATTATGCAGGTTTGGAAATCTACCCTAACGGCAGATTACTATGTAGGTGTGTTGTCCACCCCCCAGGATAAATTAGGAGCACAAGGTATAAGGTCGGTAAAAATGGTGGCTATAAAGAACTTCGCTACTACCCAAGCAGACCTTTATAATTGGGACGAGGATGAGAGCATCCAACATCTTAAGATACCTCGATTCCAGACAGATTATCCTGGAGTGCAAATACTCATCGGCCAAAACGCGCATGAGGCGCTCGAGACATTGGAGAAACGGCCTGCTCAACCGCAGCCACTGCAAACCTATGCGGTAAGAACTAGAGTAGGTTGGTACTTCACTGGCCCTTCCCGTAGAACTCTCAAAGAGAGATTACCTCAACAACAGGTATACCAAGTAAAGGAATGGGAAGTGGAGAGCAGTGATGTGGACGATCCAACTGAGGGAACACCATACTCCTCAGATAATGACGATATTAACTCCAATGTAGATCAATGGAGACATTGCCTTGGGACGATTAATCCAGCCGACATCGCTTCCAGAGGAGCAACTCCTCAAGAACTGATAGATACTCCAGGCTGGTTAGGTGGATCCGACTTCTTAAGTAAAGAAGAAGAAGAATGGCCTCCTCATCTTACCCCGGCGGAGATTAGACAGGCCAAGGGAGCGGAGAAAATAATACAACAACTCAATCCCCCAGCTGGTCGTTTATGTTTACTGGAAAGAGACCGAAAACTGTCCGGAAACTATGGAAGGCAAGATACTCTTCCTACGACCACTTCCCTAATCCGACAAATATCTAGGGACTCCATAACGTAATAACATATGGAGTGGGCGTGTGACTATATCATTTTATATTTGTTTTTATTTTATATTTATGTATGTATTATTATGTAATTTTATTATAATCGTTTTCTTTAATTTTATTTAGTAGAATGTTATTTTAGGGATTATTTAGTAGATTAGTGCAATATATTAGTGTTTATTACGTACGTAATTACTTATAATATATTTAGTGCGACGGCGAGAAATAATTATTTTTTCTCTTTCCTTACTGTCCGTATCATATTGTAAATACGTGACTACAGTAAGATGAGATGTCCGTACTTAGTAAAGTACAATAAAGCCACTACTATATTCAAGTATTATTGGTAGGCAGAGTATTAGGAATGCAAAGTTCAGATCCTCGTGTCTCGGCTAAACCAAGCTCTGGGTAGACCTTGGAAACGACTTGCCTCTTCACACTGACATTGCTTCGTGCGATATTGCTCTTCTACCTTATATTAAATAATACATATAGTAGCGTGATGTCCCTCTAACAGTAGCGTAAAACGCAAATAAATCTGTTAAACCTTTTGACCATCTGTAATTCTAGTCGATTAAGATATCGCGGCACCCACCGATATACTTGAAAGACAAATTCTAGAATCAGTGGTTACCGTCCCCAGACAAGTTCTGGAATAAATCGGTGCCCATCTTAAATATTAATTTAATATTTATTAAAATCTGTAAAATTCAGATCCGATAACAATTCTAGTCAATTAAGATATCGCAGCACTTACCGATACTCTTTTAAAGGACAAATTTCATAGAATTAAGGATCCTATGCCCCCAGACCTGCTCTGGAATCAAATTGTGTCAATTTTAACATCAAATAATAAAATTCACGGGAATAAATTTAAATTCATATTTTAAATGAATTTCATAAATTGTCATTTTGTACAATTTATAACATTCCCAAAATTCCATTAATTAATAGATCATGGGAGCGGAGATTCATCCTATTGAGTGTATTAGAGTGCGAGAATCTCCAACATATAGTCAATAGCCGATAAAATTAATAAAATCATGCATAAAGAGGATATTGACAATTAAAGAATTATTATTAAATAGCATCCCAGATCTGTATGCATGAGAATTACCCTAATTCTACCGCTAGCATTCCATAATGTCACCATAGCAACACCCACGCTAGAATTAGAAGCAAGTTAAAAGAACAATAGAAAGCTTGTCCCATTGCATAGCATAGAGAATATAGCACACTGTTAGTATCCAAGGATACACAGTAATAACGTGACATTCTGGAAGGCACTGACTAACGGACAAATGGCCTGTATGTGTACAATTGGTGACAGTTGTGTGGAATTTGTGCGTTTGTAGGTGAATGTTACTGCTAAGGTGTGTTTACAGTAGCTAGTCGCAATTGTGAAAGTAACCCAACTCTCCTATAGAAAGAACCTAAAGTGGATTCAAGCCTTTGGGACGGACAGTGGAGTGACTTGTGCCGGTTATCGTTGTCGTACTGTTGCTACATGTTGGCGTAAACACCGCGACAACGGTACATCGGCGCTGAGGATCCCACTGTCCGGGGGCAAAGAGAGGTAGGCAGCGACGTCCGCTCGCCTAAACATAAACTCATTTCGATATTAACAAACTCAGATAGCAGATATGACGGAGTTGATAGAAGATGATCTTGGTATCAAGGAGCGATATACTCTACCTTTGCAAGCATTTGTGGATAGCTTAATACGCGGTGAAACCGATCCAACCATTACGGAGGACAATGGTCGTTATATCGAACCGCCGACGTCCCAAGAGCAACTTACGCGTGAATTGGACTATCGAAAATTCACCGCTCGCTATACGCATCGTGATAATACGTATATGGACTTCCTAACTACCGGCCATCCTATCGATTTACATGATACGGACGATGTAGACACCGAAAGGAAAATGGTTCTATTTAAATATCATACCCAGCGGAGTCGTAACGATAAACCGAAAATAGATCACGAAAATTCTATTCGTAACAGACTGGGAAGACGAACCAATATGCCTAGAATCTGAGGAGATTCAGCCTATTGCGCCCGGAACAGCGACAACGATTACATCCTAGAATGGTATCAAGGTCCACAGTGTCTCACTGCGTACGATTATCGCCATGCCAACTATGTTTCTCGGCAACGTTGTCGGTTATGCGCATCGAGAGACCATGTTACGCCCATGGACACAAACGTCCGCTGTTCCTATTTCCACGAACAACCGGCGATGAAAATTTATTGCGCGTATTGCAGATTAAATAATTTGCACGTTTTTGCGGTTTGCCCTCAATTTATGACTCAACGTCACCATTGTCAACTAAAGGGACATGCCAGTTTCGATTGCCCTTTTAATCACGATTTGGAAAGCGTAGATGAAATGATCACACTACGTTACATCAGAGCTTGGGAAGCGAACGCTGATTTACATTGTGATTCGCGCCATCGCTATTATCCCGGACATGCTTACGAAGGAGTTTATGCGTTCCATCCTTATCTATTCGCTTCGGTTGAACAGAAATCACGCATATCAAGTTACGAGCTACTGAAGCGCGTTGGAGAATGTATTTCAACCAAATTCGTACGCAAATTTCTCAGGAGTGTTAATCCTAGCGACCTTCATTCCTATAACTTAATCAATTATATCCGTCAGGATCCGGACTATGGAGACTTGTTTGTTAACTCACACCCCGAGTTACAGGAAGTATATCGACGGCCTTACGAATACCGAGCCCGCGAACGCGAGTTGGAAAGGACCATTAAACCCCGGAGGTTTCTAACTGCCTATGGTCCACCCACGGCCCTCGTTCAGACCACTCGTAAAGGACCCGTAAGAGCGGCTGTCTTGAAACGAGCTCTCAAGGCCGTTAGACCCCTCTCCCCGGACGTTGATGTCAATCAACCCGGTACTTCGACTGGCGGATACACCGACCAAAATCCTACACCCTCTGATGCAATCATATTGCACCCTTCACCCCGGAGTTATAGCCCTCCTTGTAAAGTGGCTCGCCCCAAAGAGAAAAGGACTCTGGCTAGCTTTAAGAAACTGCGTAAACGCCGTCCGCGCAAGAAAGACTAACTGTTTAGAGTATTTACGTATATTAGAAACTGTGATTTTGTATATTTTATAGACTCAAATCCCATTTTCTGGGAGCGGTGTAAAAGCTTCTGTGGGATATAACTGGCCCTTTTGCTTCGCAATCCAGTTTCCCCCCAGGCGCTGGAATACTCTAAAAAAGGTTCTCTAATTGTATATATATTCCCCTCGCCCGCAAGGTACCGTTACAGGTGTTTTAACGGACATAAAAGTCATTCTGCTATATACGTGTTTTAGCGGACATGGTAAGGCAAAAACCTGCAATGCACCAAATACCTTTCACAGCTTAGCCGTGATGATTCATATTACGACATCTAACAGCTGGTTGCTGACATGGAAACAGCCATTGGACGCAGGGTTCTTTGTTGGCTTGAGCCAATCAGAGCGATTTTTCCTGTCGACGTGTAGCTTTTCGGCCGATCATAAGGAGAGTGTTCAGTCTTACTGTTTTTTCTTGTTACTTTATTGTTGTTGCTATCTAGGCCAGTAACAACGGCTCTAGAGTCAATTCATTTCATACTTTAGAAGAAACATTAGTAGGCTCAAGATTATAGAGCGTATAACTGTTATCGGTTCATAACAACTCACATATCGGTCCATATCAGTACATTGTCATATCATATCTTAACCTACCGTCTTAATAGTTTGCTGTTGTTTGGTTGAATATTATTTGGAGAACATTTATAAAGAACCCAAATTTCCCAATTTTCTTGATACACTACAGGTTAGAGAGACGGGTTATATATAGCGATTGCGACTTATATTATTGTGGTTTGTAGTGAATTTAATGCTATTTGATAAGCACTACATGAATCCGTTGCTGTTCTCTTTATATATGATAAAATTCATTGACGGTCGGCAAATTAGTGAGCAGTATTGTGTGTTACCGGTAGTGTGCATGATTGTGACTGATAACTAAGCATTTCCTAAAGAATGCGCCTCATACGTGAATCATAAGCCTTACCGACTTACCGTTGTGATTAGTATAAGTCATATCTCGGTTTACTTAGATAGAGCGCCACGTCCTAAAGGAACTGTTAATATTTCCCGAAAGTAAATAATATTAGTCAGAAATTAATTATTAACGATCAATCGAATAATACAGTACAGTAAGCTTACACTGCAATAATAATCTAAGCCCTCAGAATCCAGTCTCCCGGGAACATCCAGCGGGTGAATGGACGCGCACTAGGCTGGCTTCTGCTAATGTTGTGTTTATTGGTATTAAATATTTGTCATCTTCTAAAGTATATTTATAAACCAAAAGACATATAAATTTTGGCAGGTTAAACTGCTAAAGGTCTTCAAAAGCGCGTACAGCTCGTTCTTGCTCATTGTTGCTCATTGTTGCTCATTTTTGCTCGTTGTTGCTCAAGGTTGTTGTTCGTTGTTGCTCATTGTTGCTCGTTGATGATCGTTGTTGATCGTTGTTGATCGTTGTTGCTCATTGTTGTACGTTGTTGATCGTTGTTGCTCATTGTTGCTCTTTGTTGCTCGTTGTTGCTCATTGTTGCTTGTTGTTGCTCATTGTTGCTCGTTGTTGATCGTTGTTGCTCATTATTGGTCGTTGTTGCTCATTGTTGCTTGCTGTTGCTCATTGTTGCTCGTTGTTTCTCATTGTTGCTCGTTGTTGCACATTGTTGTTGTTCGTTGTTGCTCATTGTTACTAATTGTTGATCGTTGTTGCTTATTGTTGCTCATTGTTGCTCGTTGTGTCTCATTGTTTGTCGTTGTTGCTTATTGTTGCTCATTTTTGCTCGTTGTTGCTCATTGTTGTTGATCGTTTCTGCTCATTGTTGCTCGTTGTTGTTCATTGTTGCTCGTTCTTGCTCATTGTTGCTCATTTATGCTCGTTGTTGCTCAAGGTTGTTGTTCGTTGTTGCTCATTGTTGCTCGTTGTTGATCGTTGTTGATCGTTGTTGCTCATTGTTGTACGTTGTTGATCGTTGTTGCTCATTGTTGCTCATTGTTGCTCGCTGTTGCTCATTGTTGCTTGTTGTTGCGCGTTGTTGTTCAGTGTTGCTCGTTGTTGCTCATTGTTGCACGTTGTTGATCGTTGTAGCTCATTGTTGCTCATTGTTGCTCGTTGTTGCTCATTGTTGCTTGTTGTTGCTCATTTTTGCTCGTTGTTGCTCATTGTTGTTCATTGTTGCTCATTTTTGCTCGTTGTTGCTCATTGTTATCGTTGTTAAAAATTGCATTAGCCTGTCTGCCTGTTAGCTGTTTAAAAATTCCGGCTCGCTTCTCTCGCCTTTCTTTTTTTCTGTTACATGGTTACTGCTGTACAGAGCACAGAGGTACAGCTGTACCTACTGTTGTTACCAACCAATCCCGGAAAAAATAACATAATCGCAATGATAACCTATCTAAAAATAGTGTTATTTTAGTCCTAGGAAAAAATAACACATTTATTTTTCAACACTCCGGTATCTGCATGTTGAAATTATATTTATGCTTGTTTTCCGTGTTGTGAACACAGTAGTTAGCTTACGGTACCGGTACCTTTACTAACATGAGTGAAAGTGAAAGTTGTAAGAATAAGACTAGCGTAGGCCTATGGTATGTTTTCAGTTCAGAGCAAGGACTACTATACTACAGGACTGGCATACTGCCTGATCCGACTTCGCTAGCGAAGTCCATTCATTTCATACTGCAGTACTGCTGTAAGCTGTACTGCTACCGTAGAATGATTTATTACTGTATTACAGTATTATACCAGTATACTTACCTACAAACAGACAGCTAGACAGTTCTGCAGTTTACTGAACGTTCGCGCAGTGAAACTTCCACCTGCTGTCCTGTCGGTGCCGAATGAGATCAGTGGATCGCCGCGCTACCACGACGCAGTGCAGGCAGATGACAGATGACGGCTCCCCGTTTAAGTTATGGAAGCACTGCCGTCATTTGTATTCAACATTCTGACATTGGCCAGAGTGTCCCGCGCAGCCGCGGGAATTCCGCACAAGAAAGTCCCTGGCGGTTCCTTGCGACCAACAATACCTCCATTCTACTTCCCTTATCGTGTGTTCCACCGCGACCCCCCACTCCACGATAACTCCCTCCCATTGCGGAACGCCAACTTCAGTTGCTCAATGAGCGAGATTTAATTGGGGGCTTTTTGCAGCTGACTGAACCCGTTGTTTCTAAGTGGCTAAAGGGAATCGCAGGATACGGTCGCGATACTGACATTTTTGTGAAGCGATCGGAGTTCCAAGTAGCCTATTGCTTTTCTTATTCCATAACGACGAATATGCAGGTTTCACTTTTGTCAAAGAAGCAACTTACGTTGCAGGATTCCTGCCCTGGTAAAGGATTCCTGCCCTGGTGGATTACAACTTGCTCCTCATGCCTCATCACCTCTTATGATGGACCATGGTGTCGGCTGCGTGGGTGGATGCTTTACCTAACAGCCTAATGGAACTATACGGTGCTACAAACAACTAACTCAAGTAGTGCACATGATTGCGGTCTATTACGGTATCTCCCCACTGCCACCAATAGCTGCTTGCCGTATCCTAGCAAACACCCTTCTTACTGTCTTAATGGAGTACAAAAGCGATCTATGGAAGAAACGGATAGGCAGAAACGGCGCGACTCGCATTCTGGCGATACAGCCGCACAAACTAAATTAGTAAATTAAATTCCCCCGAATAACGGGAAGTGGACAAAATAAATAAATATTATTGTATACCAGGCCGAAATATGATATCGTTTCGTATCACGTCAAACTGTGAACTGAGATATTTCTCTACAGGGGGTCACACGTTGAGTCCGCGCCCGGAGAGACTCATAAAAACTGAGATATATATATAAAGGAGTCTACAGGGGAGTCATTCGTTTAATTTTCCGGTTTATGTTTAATATTCGGGATTGATACTTAATCAATTTATTAATTAATAAATTCAATATCTTTTTTTTATTCATAATAATAATCAATAATTTGATTGAAGATTTTTTAATTAATGAAGAGCCCGTATCGGGGTCATTGATGTGTTTTCACTCTGGGGTGGGGAATATTGGGTCGGCTATCGTAATAAATAATAAAGTAATAACATAGAGTACCTACTAACTAGTAATATAAAGTATCCGATATCATCTGTGTCACAACATTCCCCTACCAATAGGGGTACTGCTCACATCGTTTTTTATGTCGCACAATGTACTAACTCAACACGGTCGTTCTAGACTATAATGAATAGTTAGTACACAACACTCGTCGTCCCCTTTGTTACAAGCCTCGCTGCGCTCGTCCTTTATTTCTTGACACCAAAATATATTATGTTACTAATAATTACGATTGTGTACTAAATTTCATACAAATCCATTGATAACAATGTCTATAACAGTATGAAGCAATACCAAACCAATGGACTCGAAATGAAAGTCGGATGAAGGGGTGTGCCAGTCCTGTAGTATAGTAGTCCTTGGTTCAGAGTGTAGGTAGACTGACCGAATGCATCGTACAGTACAGGTAGCGGTACCACAGCTTCCTTTAAGATCTCAATCACATCACTGCCTTACAACTACAGAACCTACCTGACCGGTAGGCCTACAGAACAGAGCATATTGGGGAATAATTTATTGTACTGTACCCAGTACCGGTACTAGCAAACTAAACGGGAAATGCAGCACTGGTAGGCCTACACTACAAGTTCAGATTGCACACTCAACTCAGCCTACTCAGAGATCTTTTACTTTCGGTATTTGACAATTATGGACAGCAGCATCTTGATCATGGCAGAGGAATGCCATTCTCAACAGTTTCTACGATTCTACCCTAAAGACGGACGTACCAGACAGACAGACTTGTACCTACCAGTTGTAAATAACGTAGGTTTACATACTGCACATGCACAATGCTGTAGAACTACGGTACCGGTACAACGATAATAAAATTTAAGAAATTCCACCAAAAATATAATTATTTACTTTTTCGCCAGGAAAAAAAGTTAAATGTTTTCTCCAGCTTTTGGTCTAAATTCGGGCGAAAAAGTAACAATTTAAGAATAAATAATTATTTATTACATGGGGAAAAAAATTAGAACTTTTTTTCATTATTCTCGAGGCATTTTATTTACCGAGCTTCAGCGAGGTTAATAAAGGGTTGATAGAATATTGAGAAACGAAAAATGTTCTACTTTTTTCTCATATACTGTAATACGTAAGTTTATTCTTAAGTTAAATTGGTACATCGTATACAGTATGGTAAGCCTACAGTACATTGGATAACGTACAGCGATATAGAGTTACAAAATAAATTGAACTATACTACAGTATTTAATATATTGCGTCCATAGTTACTGTGATTCAAATTCTTGTACTCTGGGTTTAACTCATGATTCTGATTACTCAAAGTTAAATAATTCAATGTTCTCGAATATTTATTACATAACTAGAGAGCCGATTAACAACATAAACCAATATTGGATATTGAGTTCCGTTTTGGAGTACGCCTTGTAAATACTAAAGTTACAATAACTTTTGAGTGCATGCATAGATTTAGCACAAATTACTTGCAAACCTTTTCTACGTCGATGCTCTTGCAACACAATTAGTGAAATTTAAAAAATGTCACCAAAAATATTTTATTTTCCTATTTTCGCCGGGAAAAAAGTAAAATTAATGCAATCGTATGGTTACTATTTTCCTATGGAAAAAGTACCTCCTTTTCCCGATTTTTGGGTATACAGTATTCGATCGAAAGAGTACGTGTACGCTAACAATTTAAGAGTAATATTACATACAGTAAGTTGTGAAATCGGTATTACTGTTGGCATTAATATGTAAAATTTTTCAGCAATCTAACGTGTAATGTATACCTACTGTACTTTATGTTACCCTGTTAGGTTACCCCTCCTTATAAGAAAATACAATATGTCAGTATGTGTGTGATTATTTTTTGTGAATGATTTTTACCCTTTCGCGAGTCGCACATGCACTGGTTTCGGAAACTTGGGTTTCATTGAATTTTGAAGTACAAAAAATCAAGTGCTGGCGGAATTTATTGCATCGAAGCGAAGTGTTTGGGTTAGGCCTACTTTACATACATTTTCTGCCATTTTTTATACAAAGGTAAATGCTGAGTGATAAAATAAAAATATGAAGGCCCGCTCATGTTATTTATTTATTTTATGCCTTGCCCGCTCGTGTTATTTATTAATTTGTAATTAGTGTCTCCCCCCCAAAATTTCCAAGCCCCATTTTTATATTTCTACCCCCAAACAATATTACCCTGATATTTTGTTATTTTTCCGGTTATTTTAACCCTCGGAACAGGAAAAATAACCGGAAAAATAACAAAATATCAGGGTAATAAATATAGACATTGGCAGACTGGTTACACTCCTTCAAATGGAAATTCCATTGGCTGATTGGCGCGGCGCTCTTCAAAAATAAATTGTTTCAATGCAGCAATGTGCGGCGCACTTAAAAATTTCGTCGCCGCGGGGTTTGCTTCTAAATTGCATTGACGAGCGGCGCGCATAAAAATTGGGCGGCGCGCTATCCGGCGCACTTTTTGGATGGATTCCATACAGGGCGTGGGTGGACCCAGTTTCGGCTTATGTCGATTCACCTTGCGGTTGAAACCGCCAGGTTGTCCCGTATCCACTGTAAACTGCCAAAAGTGATTTTTTTTTTTTTTTTTGTTATATTCCCCAGTAAGTAAGTTGGCAAAATATTATGTATATTAATTTACTTTCAGTTTCCAGTTTTTATTGTTGTTGCTTTCAACGTTTCAAGCTAGGTATATTTTCCCGTATTGTATATTCGTTTATGTTTATCGTCCTGATGATGTTCGAGTTATAGTTTTGATATAGTTTATTTATTCCTGTTTTTGTATGTTTCGTGCTTTATTGGTATATTTGTGTTTGGTATTATCTTTCTTTTGGACTCCGGTCAATAAAATATATATCTATCTAGACCACTGGCAGACTGGCAATGCTCCTTGGTAGGCCTGTCGCTACCGGTACGCCAGGTTTCTGAACTGAATCAGTGAATATTACATTAAACAGTTCAGCAGTTACAGGCCAGGTCTAAAATAATAAATTAAAATATAATTATTTTCTTACCAGTATTCCGTACCAATCTGCCAGTACCAGAGTACTGCAGTACCGGTACATCCTGAATTACAGAATTATGGCGTTATCTCAGAACACATCATCTCAATCAAGATTCTCTTGTGGTCGCGATTTTTCCGCAGTACCGAATCTACCGGTGACACTGGAGGAATGTTCAACAGACGGGTTCGATTTCGCAGTGGCTCCAATCTTCCATCCCCGACACAAACGGGAGTTCCTTTCAGGACCAGCCCGCTACCGTCCGGGACCCTCTACCCGACCGGACCTCACTCTCAGCTCCACCGACTGGTCTTCCCTCATTGTGGGTCGCATTTCGCACTGGATCGACACGGATTCCCGAACGGACCACGTCCGCGCAAACTCAATCCTCGCGCTCAAACAAGAACTCCTCTACTGCATGCATCTCTCCCTCCCAGCCATCCTCATCCCCATCAAAGGGTTTAGTTGCGCTAACCTCGCGCGCACCCTGTTGGAGCATCTCATGGGCGCTGCCCACTACCACGTCTGGATGGAAGTACCCATGCTATCCCGGGAGGCCTCGGTCTCGGGGGAGACCCCGCTCCCAAGACGAATGGACTCCTGGCACTGGTGGAACCAATTCCGGAAAATGTGCCACTACAACAAGAGGTTGGGACTGGCCCTGGTCCTCTCCTCCGATTTGCCTTCGCCGGATGCCGTTAGTAGATGGGTCGGCGAAGTTATTAAAGTCATCATCATTCCCACCTCCATCTTCCTCACCAACAGTAAAGGCTACCCCGTGCTCCCCAAGGCCCACCAAGTAATCCTTCAACGGATGTTTAAACTCGATATCCAGGTGGTTATCCGCGGTAGTTGTCGCCACTGTCTCCCAGGTAAGGGAATGCGCGCCTACTGGCAGTATCTCGAGTATCTATGGCAACACCGACCACTCCTCAACACCGTGGAGACTTTCGCGCGCGGATACGAGGACTACCTGCAGTGTCCGCTGCAACCCTTGATGGACAACCTCGAGTCGCAGACGTACGAGGTGTTCGAGAAGGACCCCGTTAAATACACGGAGTACCAAACCGCGGTTAAACTCGCGCTGTTAGCGCGCGTCCCGGACGACAAGGTAGAGACCCCGCAGGTCGCTATGGTGCTGGGCGCTGGGAGGGGTCCTTTAGTCCGGGCCGTACTCGAGGCGGCTAAAGAGTGTTCTAGAACGGTGAAAGTGTACGCGGTCGAGAAGAACCCCAACGCCGTGGTCACGTTGTTGGCCCTCAAGGAGGAGTTGTGGGGCGATTCGGTTACGGTGGTGGCCAGCGATATGCGAGACTTCGAGCCGACGGAGAAGGCGGACATCCTGGTGTCCGAACTTCTGGGTTCATTCGGGGACAACGAGTTGTCTCCCGAGTGTCTGGACGGAGCCAACCGCTATCTGCGACCCGACGGCATCTCGATTCCCACTTCCTACACCTCCTACATCGCTCCCATCTCCTCCCACAAGATCTACACCGAACTCAAATCGACGGCTAAAGACCCCTGCAAACCGTTCGAGGCTCCTTTCGAGACGCCCTACGTAGTCCGTCTCCACAACCACTACACGCTGGCGCCGCCCCAACCGCTGTTCACCTTCCGTCACCCGAACCGCGACTCCCCTCACGATAACTCCCGTTACTCCCAGTTAACCTTCGCTATCCGCTCCCCCGGTACCGTCCACGGGTTCGCGGGTTACTTCGACTCCGCTCTCTACAACGACGTCTCCATCAGCATCCACCCGGACACCCACTCCTCCGGGATGTTCTCCTGGTTCCCCATCATCTTCCCGCTGAAGGAGGCCGTGTTTGTGGAGGCCGGCGACCGGGTCACCATCCACTTCTGGCGGTGCGTCACCGCCAAGAAGGTCTGGTATGAGTGGTGCATCAGCGAGCCCCAACCCTCCGACATCCATAATCCCACGGGTAGATCATTCTGGATCGGTCTGTAGTTCTAACTAGTATTAGTGATATGGTGTAACTGTAGTCTATGGTCTCATTAACATTACAGGATTGTTTGCAATCAATAAAGTTAGCAGTTTATGGAGACATCAGTAGCGCAGTAAGTAGTTGATTGTGCATCCGCCATGACGATGCCAGAATAACTACATTGAATTCATTAAGTTTTTCTTTGCTTTTAACCTTAAAAATACCTCAATTATAATCTACAGATCGTTTCAACAAACTACTTTTGATTTCTGAGTGGAATGTGGAATCTGTGTTTCTTTAAAAACTTCCAGAATATATCGAAGAAGGATGATTGATTATCTCCATGTAAAACTATCAACTCATCAATCCATTTACCGTTAGTGAATTACGGTGGTTATTTTATGAATTATCATATTATTTTAATCAGATTCGACTATTGATCACCTTTACCTTTCTTTACATTGTATAAAATGATCACAAAATGAATTTGTTCATTACATTACTTAAACTCCTAGGTATTAATAGTCGCACTGCCATGGTAATATAAAGACATATTGTTTTGTTTATGTTAAGTACACCCATCTGTGCTCTGCGTACATTACATACAGTATGTAATTATAGCGTTGTCCATCGAAATTTACAAAATTTTTTGATCGATTTTATGAAATTTTCGATCGATTATCGATGATTTTCGATCATTACCAATGTAAAATATTAAAAGATTTCAATAATTTATTGGTTACTAATAGAAAAATTTTCTTTGTAAAAAGAAGATTAAGTTTAATATTTAATAAAATTTATGTGTGTAAAATGGGACTTTGCAATTTGCTGTTGAGTACGGTTTGGTACAAGTTCGTGGGGCCTTCGCGCAGCACGAGCTCAAATAACCCCTGAAGATGTATTCCGAATACTTGTTTATATTCACAATACGCCACCACGGGACTGACAGATGATCTGTCTTAGTCTGTTTAAGCAAAATTCTTTATAAAGCGTTAATGTTCATAGGTAATTTCTACCAAATTTCAGATGGATGTGCTGGTTAGTTCTATACTTTATAGTTACTTATTTATTTACATGTGTATCAAGTTTGGATTAATTTCATTAATTTTGACCGACTTATTTCAGTTTTTATCAAATGTGTGAAACTCCAGACAGACTGCCGTGCGGTTTTTTTTTTTACCAAACTTCAGATTTTGTCTAACCTTTTATCGGAATACATAGGTAAGTTAGTTACAGGTACCAAGTTTGGTTTAATTTTATGATGGAATGACAGACTTATTAGCGAACAAAAATTGGACAACTCGTTAATGGAACCCCTATGCTAAGGCTTCGCTCACTTCGTGGCTCGCCCCACATTAAGATTAATAATGAATGGATTGAGAGAGTACAAATGCAGATATGAGTATTAGAATATTCTTAGTACCTTAAGTTTTATTCCAAAATTTTTACATTACACCCATTTACAGAAAAATTAATATTAATGAAAAACAGTATTTTAATAATTTTTCTTAAAAATGTTTGATATTCTATATAGTGAAAAATTAATCGAAAATTATTTCAAATGAAAAAAAAATTTCGATCGATTATTATCGACATTATTTTCGATCGATTATCGATTTGCGATCAATTTTGGACAACCCTAATTGTAATTTATATAGTATATGTATTCATTGCCATGCATTAACGGTGGTGCTTGCATTAAACAATATAATACATTAATGCCATCAACATTCACAGTTTTTCTAAAAACCGAAGCTACTTTGTAGTACTGTCATTTGCTGTACAGGAATGGGGGTCAGAGTAGAACGCGGATCCGGATTCTACATTTAACATTGTCCCTACGGATGTCGATTTTTTTTACATTTTTATAACTCCCAAAAATAAAACTATAACTAAATATACCGGATCTATAAACTATTGACTTTAGTTTATTGTTTTGGTTAAAATGACGTGCCACTGTAACCTGCTCCTTTCCCTTAATTGATAATTTTGGGATCCGGATCCGCGTTTTACACCTACCCCAGGAATGGGAAGTTCCTGTTAACCGCCCCGTTTACCTCGCCCCATGTTTACTGTTATCTCCCATTGTCTTTTTGATTCCTCCCCACAACACACCCCCCCCCCTTTCCTCAGTACTGGGGTAGGCTGTCCAGTCCACGCATTGGGTAAGTGGTGGGTTCAGTCTGGTTTTTAGGTTAGGGTTTGTCGGGAGGTTGGGTGCAATCTTCGACCTGGTCCAACCTAACCTTCGCCCGATTGGAGGAAAGGAGCAGGTTACAGAGACGGCTTTTTATAACCAAAACAATAAATTATGTTGTTTACACACATTTTGAGGGCGAAGTTTGCTGCGTATCTACTGGAATCTAAAATAATGGGATGTGGGGTGGGGGGGGGGGGGGGCGGGGGGGGGGGGGTTAAATGGAGCATCACTATAATAGTAGTTTGTATACTAACACCCAATTCCAGCTGTTTCAAATTCAAATATATCCGCCGCCCCACAGTAAAGCGAAATCTAGTTGTTATGAAATTCTCGTATAATAATGATTTTCATATAAACATCTAATACATGGATTATTAGCGAGTATGGGGTTACTGAGTGACGGAAGGGTTAAGACATTGCATTTGGAGAAGTAGTAAAAGTTTTTTTAGTAATTTTAGGTAGGTATGGTTGCCATCAAGGCTGATCTTAATGTCCAAAAGGCATCAATGGTAATTTTCCAAAAATTTGACGAATTAACACACGTTGGATAATGACTTTCCAAGCAAAACCAATACGAATTCATATCTAGTTCGGATTTGTTCCAGAACATTTATCACCATTATTTCAATGGGGAAGAGGGAACGACCAGAAGTTATGATGCGCTTTTATCTTGGACATGTAGTTATGGTTATGTATTAAATTAATTAAATTCAATAACGCTTCATTTTTAATTCTACTCGACTACTTTCTATACCTTCACTTTTTTATTATAAGTTTAACTACATTATAATGTGTTTTTTAACATCAATTCAAAAATTCGTCAGCCAGCTGGGTGGGCATCAGTTTGATTATTTGATGACAATCATGTTACAATATATCAAATAACTAAAAATGTGTGCAACAAAAAAGTGTGTAGGCTACTACAGTACTGTGATACAAGGTTCATTGAGATGGCAGACAAATTTGGTTTAATAGCCTATACCAATTACTGATGTTTATACAATTGTGGTCTGGTTATACATGTTGGTTGACATCTAAACTGCATGCACATTTGGAATTTATAAATACAGTAGGCTAGTTATAGTTCTTGGCCCTACAGTAGCCAGTAGGAATAAACTTTCATTTTGTTTAAAATTGTTGAACAAAAATTAGTTTCTACTGTACCAACAATAAATTCCATCATTAGCAAACATGTACTTTAACAATTCCTTACAATAACATTATTAAGTATAGTCACTATAAATAATTTGTAGACTAATTGATATTGACAAGTAACCAATTCACTCTAAATGACAAAAATTCATTAATATTTGTACTTCAATCTGATACTTTTTTGTATTCACTTTCGACTATTACAAAAATGATAATCACCATGTTAGTTTAGTGTAGATAACTTTTATAATAATTAATGATAGCCCAGAGGCCAACAGTTGAATTTAACTATTATCAATGAATTATTGTTCGTTTATAAGGGGAAAATTAGTATGTACTCCAATCCCAATCATTTTAACGCATCAAAATTATTGCACTAATAAATTATCTGCACTGCACCCAGAGTGAATTATAACTTGTGAATTTGATTAAACCCATAATATAACAATAAATAACAAGTATGAATGAATATCAGTTGTTATAATATCCCGTTTGATATCCCGGTTGGTATATCGCTCTCCCATACTCATCCGTACTGGGACCATGTTGATCCGATTGGTACACACTCCGATTAGCTATGTCCCCTAGTTGCTGAGCAGCATGTTCCATGTCTTCCTTTGCT
>JAUCBJ010007833.1:0-22412 GCA_032718475.1 Nemertoderma westbladi
AAAATATCATGCTGCACAACGGACTAATATTACATACAGTATAACGGACTAATATTGCATACTGCATAATGGACTAATATTGCATACTGCATAATGGACTAATATTGCATACTGCATAATGGACTAATATTGCATACTGCATAATGGACTAATACTGTGGATACAGCGCCATATACCGTAACACAATGTAATGTACGAATCACTACGAAATAATATGTACGATATGTGAGTGTAGAGGAATTATGGAAAATTACATAGGGGAGAGCATTGGGTGGATTAGGGACCGCATGATGAAACACTGCAACTCAGTACGGAATGGCAACCGGAAGGAGGCAATAGGGGAACACTTCCTAGATAAACATCCAGGGTGCAAGTACTACCAGGGACCCTTCAGAATTGTTTTAGGATACAAATGCAGGGACTGGGCAGATCGGAAAAACAGGGAAAAAAATATCTAATCAGACGGGAAAACCTACACTTAATCGCCAGTACAGTAGGCCCCACGACAAAGGATGGTAAACTAAACTTGGTGCAATTTATACAGTAGTTAGCAATTCTTTCATATATTTTCAAGTTTATACAGTAGTTAGAATTTCTTTTATAATCCAATACACACACACAAAATTCTAGCTAGCAACCCCGGTTGATCTTTTATATTTATACAGTAGTTAGCATTTAATGACACGTACACTAGGGTGGTACGTTTTTTACTTTTTTTTTAGATTTCGTTGTTCTACCGGTGCGCAAAAGTTGCCAAATGTTAAAGAATTAAGGTAAAAAAAAATTATCTAAATTTCATCGATATCTTGACGGATCCCAAGGGGGTTGAAATTTTGAGCCTTCGCGATGCACCACAATTAAAATTCTAACAATATAACACATTAATGAAAGATCAATGAATCAAGAAAGAACTTCCTGCATGCATCAAATGTCATCAAATGGATCCAAACTTAGTTATTCTTGAGATACCGCAGAAAATGTGAAGTCCGGCACAAGTCTACTACAGTACACTACCACTTTGATGTGATATGGAAAAATCCTCAAAAAATTGTATTTTGAATTATCTCAAGGATTCAAGAATAGACACATTAGACAGTTTTGTTGCAAAAACTGAGATGATAAACAAATAATAATTATATTCTATAATTCTTCTTAATAATAATTCTCTTCTTAATTATATTCCTGATCATTCTTTGCAGATTATAATACACAAACAAACCTGTGGTATACAGTATCTATTAAGACACTTAATTGTCGTTTATTTATTTAAAATTTATATGTTCATTATTTAATTCAACATAATGTAATTATAAAATATCAATAAATTTTATTTTACAAAGACCTTAATAAGAGCTTAATTAATCATTTTTTAACTCAAATCTAATATGTAACTTGGCCTACATTTCGATTATATTAATTTAGGCCCGAGAATAAAACTGGTGGGCTGGCCAAATTTCAATTTACATACAGGAGCCGGCAATGAAAAATTGGAACAAATTGATAAATCTAGAAAGATCACCATAATTCAGATAAAATTAGATGTGTAAAGGATAAGAAAAGTTTCGCTTATTTTCTGTAATCGCGTTAATTTCCACCACAAACAAAAATCTACCCAAGTTTCCTTTAATTAACAAAAAGTGGCAAGGAATATTACTATCATAACAAAAGATTTATTTTACAGAATTGTGTCAAGGAAGCGAAGCCAATCTATATCGCTCAGGAAATCCGCCATTCTTATAGGAAATCGCTAATAGGTGGATTTGACCACCTATTATCAATCGCAGTAAACTACCGCATCTTCAAGGCCATTCCTATGAAATGCTGTTACAACTCATTCAAAAACTTATAAAATGCCACGCAGGAAGGGAAATAGAAACAATTGTGAATCATGTGGGATTTTTTAACATTAGCTAGAGCTACAGTAAGCGGTTTTTGCTACCGGTGCGAACTAGCCATATTAGATAAAAATAACAGGCCTGCTGTACAATAAATTTTTGGGCAGGAGTTTATAGCAGTAGATATTCCCAGTTCATCACTTCCCATCACTTCATCACTCCTGATCACTTTCCATCAATGACACCTGCACTCCAAGCAGGAGTAGATTTATCTTTAGGTGCCGTTTCTTCAACCAGTAAAAATTAAATAATTGTTATTGGAATAGACAGCAACGCCCCCTTGCGGTATCTTCTGTGTCATCGTCCAGCAACCAATGGGTGGCATTGCGACCATCATATTGAAGTGGAACAGCGTCGAAATAGAGGGGAATCTCAACTGCTCTCTGCTCCTGTTAGTGTATGTATCAGTTGCAGTTAGAGATCAACCCAACCCCACAACCTTAATTTTTTCAATCGGATATATTTATTAGAGTGGTCATTTTGTGGCTAACCCTAAAAGGTATTTTATGAAGATATTGTAATATATTTTCACACAATATATTTTGTATTTACAGATCAACATCGTCCAAGGATGCAGAGGGGCAGTGTGCAGGGGCACCTACTACGGTAGGCCGTGTCCCTGTTTTCGAATAGTGGACCCCATTTGGGTACTTAAGGCCGATGTCGTGCTTGAGGAAGTATTCGATAATGAGTCACGACGTATCCGCCCTCATTATTTTTGCAGTAATGAGTTTACCTCATTATTCTTTGATAAAGCGCACCTAGAAGTGAGTAATAAATAAATAGGAAATGTACCTTATGTGTAAAGTAAAGCACCAGTGTCTATTGTAACGGAAAACAAGTTGACTTTCAGTGTAATGAAAGAGTCTAGACATATAAAGTATATCTTTTCTATTCTTCCCTATATTGATTTTACAGAGCTCTAATGTTAAAGTTTATTAGATAAAATATATTACGTCCCCCTTGTCGGCAATGGACGACTTTGCCCTTTCAAGAGCCTTCTGGTATCTAGGTTTCCTTCTGACTGCCTGGATGGCATTAAGGGTTCGACGTGTTCCCTCGGTCTTACTCCAAAGGCGTGGTGCAATTGAGGGCGCCTTGAAGTCTACTCTCATAGCTGCTTCCCGCTTTGTGAGTTCATCGATCTCTGATTTAGTCCAGCGAGATTTCCTTCCTTTTCTGGTTGCTCCTGTTTGGTCAGTGTCCACATCCTGTGGATTTGTGGATGACAACTCTGGACTACATACTTTTTCGACTAGCTTAAGAGGACAGCTAGATGATATAACCGGTTCCCTGGGAGGAATTGTCTTGTGACAGGATTCGCTTCGCTCTTCCTCAGAGTCTGAACTGTTAGAGGGCCGCTTAGTTTGGCCCTTACGGCTTCGACTGATCCTACTGGTTCGGGTAACATCACCAGTTTTCCTTTCACTTCCCCCTGAATCCACTTCATAATCCTGTTTATCCCGAAATGGAGGGGGGTCCTAGGGTGGACTCTTTCATCTTCTGTTCGTTCACTCTTTACGTTCACTAAGGATGTCATTCAGAGTGTCTCTGTACTTCTTGAGCTTACGACAAGCTCTTATGGCATCTTGAGTTCTGCCAGGCACCACTTTGAGTTCGAGTAGTTCCATATTTTTGAATTTGCACCTAGGTGATAGGTTACTCTCCGCATTGGCTAGTCTCCAAATCTCATCTTCGCTCCACCTGACCTTGACTCCTGGAGCCATGTTATCCTCACAATATTCATTAGGGTGGCGCCTGCGGGCGTGGAGGCTGGCTGCTGCCTTGGACCCCCAGGAAGTGCTGCACCATTTACAGTAAATTCGATTTGGTGTGCCAGTGTGTTCCCTTGTCAAAGGTGAGGGTGGTGGTTGCTCGTCCGAGCCTTCCTCACTGCTCTTGTATGACATGTCATGTTATTTCAGCGTCGTCTGCAGTAATGTGTTTAAGGGTCACCTTGCAGAGGCAAGGTTTACACGCGTTAGGGTTGGGTATATCCCCTTAAATAGCCCTTTCGGGTATCTAGCTTTTCTGGCTAGTCAGTTCTCTGTGTTCAACCAGAGGTCGGTGAATCGCACGCATAAAGTATGAGTTTCGGGTTTAGTCTTTCAGTATTATCTAATACTAATTCTCCGAGGAGTTTCTGACTATGGATGTCAGTCCCTTTGTCTTCAAATATTATTTCTTTATATCGCTGTGTCACTAATCATTAAACACCAATGTAAGTCGGGCTGTTGCCTAATCTTAGAAGGTGATCCTTTGCACTGTTCCTTAATATTCGAATGGTCAGTGCACAAATTAGCCCAAAGGCGGCCCAAAGGCGGCCCAAAGGCTCCCTAAGGTTAACAGCCTGAGGGTGGATATCCCAGGAGAATATCCGGACCCTTTGTGCACCTAGCCACAGCCAAAAAGTTTCAATACTTGAAACACCAGATTGCGGCAAAACAAATTATCTACACTTTTCAATAACAGCTGTAGCCATCAGGCCAATACGGTTACTGAAATTAGTAACTGGTTACTGAAATTAGTAACTGGGTACTGAAATTAGTAACTGGGTACTTAAATTAGTAACTGGTTACTGAAATTAGTAACTGGGTACTGAAATTAGTAACTGGGTACTGAAATTAGTAACTGGTTACTGAAATTAGTAACTGAGGCATACTAAAATTAGTATCCGGGTACTGAAATTAGTAACTGGTACTAAAATTAGTAACTGGGTACTAAAATTAGTAACTGGTTACTGAAATTAGTAACCGGGTACTGAAATTAGTAACTGGTACTAAAATTAGTAACTGGGTACTAAAATTAGTAACTGGTTACTGAAATTAGTAACTGGGTACTGAAATTAGTAACTGGGTAGTGAAATTAGTAACTGGTTACTGAAATTAGTAACTGAGGCCTACTAAAATTAGTAACAGGGTACTGAAATTAGTAACCAGGGACTGAAAATAGTAACCGGGTACTGAAATTAGTAACCTGGGTCTGAAAATAGTAACCAGGGACTGAAATTAGTAACTTGGTACTGAAATTAGTAACCTGGGACTGAAAATAGCAACCGGATACTGAAATTAGTAACCGGGGACAGAAAATAGTAACTGGGGACTGAAATTAGTAACTGGGAACTGAAATTAGTAACTAGGTACTAAAATTAGTAACAGGGTACTGAAATTAGTTACTGGGTACTGAAATTAGTAACTGTGTAATGAAATTAGTAACTGTGTCTTGAAATTAGTAACTGTGTACTGAAATTAGTAACTGTGTACTGAAATTAGTAACTGAGTACTGAAATTAGTTACTGGGTACTGAAATTAGTAACTGGGTACTGAAATTAGTAACTGGGTATTATGTAGGATCCCGGTCTGTTAATCGAATAAGTATGTTATTCGCACTACTACACTTAAATTAGGTAACAATGTGTGCCAATAAAACAATCTTTAAATATTAATGGACTTACAGTAGGAAATGTTAAACCTTTTCTTGTAATGTTTATATTAGTCACTATATTATATATTTATAGATATGTACATTCTATATGTATATTGATATTCTATATTTTGTAGAGAGCGCAGTCTCTCAACGTTTAATATTTACATAAGTCAGTAAGTATGAAGTAAAACAGTAAAATATAATATGACACAGTGACATGCAGAAGGTAGGAAGGCTGATACAGCAGTACAGTGCACAGTGTGCAGTGATAGGTGCATACTGCAGTAAGGTACAACAGTATTAGTTCAATTCAGGTTCGATGACCCCTAATATATATATATGGCCACTACATGGCTCCCCCCAGAACCTGTATTAATAAAAATAGTCCGGCTGCTGGATGGCCCGCCCACTTCGAGTTGCTATGGTAGTTTGCGGTGTTTCGGGTGAATTGCAGGGACTGGGGGGAGGGAGGTCCGGGGGTGTCACTGTAGGTGGTTGACCATGGCGCGGTGGGATGGCCACAATGACGGGTTCATCGATAGCGAGGTGTGTCGGTTTAAGTCTGTCGATGGAGACGGTCTCCTGACGCCCGCCCACCTCAATGACAAACATCTTTGAGCCACGCTGTACGACCTTGTACGGCCCAGTGTAGGGCTGCTGTAAGGGGGCGCGGTGAGCGTCAGTGCGTAAAAAGACAGTCACTGGTTGTTAGTTGTGATGGCACTGACGAGTTGGGTTGGCCATGACGGGAGGTTGGTGTGGGCATGAACTGCCGTGCGTGGTTGTGGAGGCCCGAGAGGAAAGCTGTCGAGTTCGGAGGGTCGGTTGGCGAGGCAACGAAGTCGCCAGGCACCGTGAGTGGCTCGCTGTAGACCAGCTCGGCCGACGAGCAGTGGAGGTCCTCTTTGGGGGTGGTCCGGTAGCCCACAAGGGCCCATGGCAGTTCGTCGACCCAGTTTGGTCCAGTTAGTCGGGCTCTAAGGGAGGCCTTGAGGGAACGGTGGAACTGTTCCACCAGGCCGTTTGCCTGCGGATGGTAGGCCGTCGTCTGGTGGAGTTTGGTGCTGAAGAGTCTGTTGACGTCGGCCCACAACTCCGAGGTGAACTGACTGCCGCGGTCGGAGGTTAGTTCGACCGGTACGCCGAACCGGGCGATCCAGTGGGCGACGAGAGCGCGGGCGCAGCTCTCGGTTGTGGAGTCGGCCTACTCGATGGCCTCGGGCCATCGAGTAGTCCGGTCGACAATCGTAAACAGTTAGGTGGTGGATCCTCTGGATGGAGGGAGGGGCCCTACCAGGTCGACGTTGACATGGTCAAACCGGCGTCGAGGAACAGAGAATGTCTCGAGGGGGGCTTTATATGGCGTTGAACTTTAGAGGTCTGGCAGGCGACGCAAGCCTTGGCCCAGCTCGTCACTTGTTTGGACAGGCTGTGCCAGACGAAACACTCGAAGAGGAGTTTCCTAGTGGAGCGGATTGATGGGTGGGACAGCGAATGGACCACATCGAACATGTGGCGGCGCCACGTGATGGGGACTATCGGCCGAGGTTGGCCCGTAGAGACGTCACAGAGGAGCGTGACGTCATCATTCGCAAGTGTGACGTAACGTAGATTGAGGCTACCAGGGTTTGCCCGGAAGGCCTGGAGTTCGTCGTCCTCCCGTTGGGCGGCTGACATGGCCTTATAGTCGACCCTGAGTTGGGTCGACAGATGGCCCACGAAGCTGCGAGAGCCAAAGCCGCGACTTGGTTGTCCTTTCCGTCTACGTGGCGTACATTCGTGGTGAATTCCGAGATGTTCGCCAGGTGGTGCTGTTGACGGGGGGACCAGGGGTCAGTGACCTTTGAGAAGGCCTGAGTTAGGGGTTTATGGTCCGTTTAGGCCACAAACATTCAGCCTTCGAGAAAATAATGGAAGTAGCAGACCATGAGGTATAAGCCGAGGAGTTCGCGGTCGTAGGCGTTGTATTTCCGTTCGGGAGGGCAAAGTTGTCGGCTGAAGAACGCAAGCGGCCACCACTTGCCATCGGTACACTGTTCTAGTGCCGCGTCGACAGCTGAGTCTGATGCGTCGGTGGTGATGGAGGTTGGCGCATCGTGGCGATGGTGGATGAGCATGGTGGCATTTGCGAGGGCCCGCTTGGAGGACTCGAACGATGCGGCTAGTTCGGGAGTCCAGTCGACGTCCTTAGCCTTGGTGGCGACGGCTGCGTAAAGTGGCTGCAGTGCGACAGCAGCTGCGGGTATAAATCGGTGGTAAAACGTTACCATACCGATAAACTCCCACAACCCTTTGGTGGTGGTTGGACACGGGAAGGAGTGGACGGCTTCTAACTTATCGGGGAGCGGATGCATTGACAACATGGCCCAGGAACTGGATTTCCGCCACCCCGAACATGCACTTCGCAAGGTTGACAACAAGGCCGCAGTCTTGGAGCTGCTGGAAGAGTTGACGCAGATGGGCGAGGTGTTCCTCGGGGGTTGCACTCGCGATGAGGATATCGTCGAGGTACACGTAGAGGAAGTCCAGCCCGGAGCACACAGAGTCCATCAGACGTTGGAAGGCCTGGGCGGCGTTCTTGAGGCCGAACGGCATACGAACGAATTCGAAGAGGCCGAACGGATTGACAACGGCGGTCTTGGGAACGTCTCCGGGCGCCACGGGGTTCTCGTGGTAGCCCCGCACCAAATTGACCTTGGAGAATATCGTGGCCCCTGCGAGTCGCGCCGATAAGTCCTGGATGTGCGGGACGGGGTACCGATCAGGGGTCGTGGCATCATTGAGGAGACGGTAGTCGCCGCAGGGCCGCCAACCGCCGTTTGGTTTGGGCGCCATGTGGAGGGGAGACAACCAGGGGATATTCAAACGGTGAATAATCCCCATCACCTCCATCTTGCAGAACTCTTCACGCGCGATCTCGAGTTTATCGAGAGGAAGTCGATGGTTGTGGGCGTGAACAGGAGGACCAGTGGTCGGAATATAATGCTCCACGCCGTGACGAGTGGACGAGTCCGAGAAGGTTGGCGTCGTGATGGTCCTATCGACGTGAGGTGAGGATGGGTTCCCGGGATGGTGGAGGAGGAGCAACGGAGGGGGATCGGCTGGAAAGTTTCCATGTCGATGAGTTGCTGCCCCTTAATGTCAACCATCAGGGCGTGGTCGCAGAGGAAATCAGCCCCAAGCAATGGTTGGGGGACGTCTGCGATCTCGAAGTCCCAGTGGGTCGTTGAACCGCAGAGGGATAGAGCGCGTCCCGTTGGAACGAATCGATGATCCGTTGACGGCGCGGAGCGGCGGCACAGTACGTCCGGAACGGGTGTCGAATCCGCTGGCAGGGAACACACTCACCTGGGTGCCGGTGTCCACGAGGAAGTGGCGCCCGGAGTTCCGGTCCCAGAGGTAGAGGAGGTTATCCCGCTGTTTGTATCGACCAGTCGACGCCGCGGCTACTGTCGGCTGGTCGGGGCATTTCCCGGGAAGGAATACGACGCCTTGCACTGCTTGGCAGCGCTACCGAACCAAGCGTGGTAGTAACACACGCTTTTGGTGTCAGGCTGAGCAGTGCCGGAGGAGGTTGTGGAGGAGTCCCTGGGGCGACGCGAGTTTGTCATCCCCCAGTTCACGCCGGCCAGTTGGGATTGTCCCTGGCGTTTGGCCAACCAAAGAACGTCGGCGGTCGCAGCCAGGGCGCGGGGGTCCTCGAAAGAGTCGTTCAAGATATGTAGCCGAATGTCCTTGGGGAGCTGTTTGAGGAAGAGTTGCTCGAACAGCAAAGTGTCCGGTGAAGAGCCCCAGCATCTTGTCCATGAGTTCGGATGGCTTGCGGTCGCCTAGCCCACGCATATGGAGGAGTCTCACAGCGCGCTCCCGCCGACTCAGGGCGAATTTCCCAAGGAGCCTCGCCTTCAGTCCCTCGTACTTCCCGTCGGTAGGCGGAGCGGTGAGTGTGTCGAGGAGGCGAGCGGCGGTCGGCTGGTCGAGAGAGGCGACAACGTGGTAGTACTTTGTCGAATCATCGACAATCCTCCGGAGTTGGAACTGGGCCTCCACCTGCTCGAACCAGATGGATGGGTTTTCCGCCCAGAATGGGAGCAGTTTGATGGTGACCGCGTTGAGGTCGTTAGCCATCAGTAGCTACAGAGCTACGCCTGTATGCAAAATCCGTTTGCGCAAGTCTGGGTCACCAATGTAGAGCGCAGTCTCTCAATGTTTAATATTTACATAAGTCCCTTGGGAACTTCTATCTATTGTCTCCTTTCTAGCACTAGCTACTTGAGAAAGCCCCCATTGGGGCGAAACCTACTGATCAGCTGACAGCCGTCAGCTGATCACTGATTGCATGCAACGTCTAATGGTCAGTTGCTTTTTATTTTACTATTTGTATCGTACTGTACTGGCATACCTACCGGTAAGGTTTTTTACTTCAGCTTGACAATTAAAGACTAAAACAAATAATTTATATTATACTAATATAATAAATATAGAATATCAATATACATATAGAATGTACATATCTATAAATATATAATATACTGACTAATATAAACATTACAAGAAAAGGTTTAACATTTCCTAAGTAAGTCCATTAATATTTAAAGATTGTTTTATTGGCACACATTGTTACCTAATTTAAGTGTAGTTGTGCGAATACCATACTTATTCGATTAACAGACCAGGATCCTACATAATACCCACGCGTTTCAAGTTTGTTAAATTATTTTTTTAGGTGAACCTACAGTATGACAAATAAGTATGCCATGCAGTATGTGGGGCTAGCCACGAAAGTTAGCGAGCTTAGCATAAGGGTTCCATCTCAAATGTCAAATGTCAAAAATCCTCATGTTGTCTGTCGGTCGGTCTAATATTTGGACGCTTATATCTCAGCAATGGCTTGGTAATTTTTTTTGAATTTTTGTATGTGTGTTTAGTAGACAAAATTTTTAGAACGTTTAGATCATTTTGATGTAGCATAATAAAATATCAGGGCTGAACAGTGACCATTCCAAAACACAAGTTATGTGACAACAGTAATCGTATGATAAAACTTTGATAATGTTTTTAATATTGTACGTTTCAGAGAATGGCTGCTCATAGGCAGATCGTCGATCTGCGCACTCTGACTCAGAGGAGGACGTTGATGGAGGGAAGGTTCCTCGAAGCAAGGATCATGCACATAGTAACACCGGCAAAGATATTTAACACTAAAACCACCAAGGAGGGAGGATATTCCAAAAAGCCAAAGTTGGGATATAATACGATGATATATTTAATGTGTTTCATTCCATATAATAATTTTTATTGATTTAAATGCGCAATAATTTTTATTGTCCGCTTAATTCCTTTTTTTGTCCTTTTTTTTTATTTTTTATGTCCTCCAAAAATCTAATGTTAGGTTCCATGCTACCGGTTTCTCTACTGCTGTTCTCTCAGGCTATCAGTACCGGTATTAGTACAGTATATATAGCACTATTTTGCTGCATTGTATGTACAGATGTAGGTATAAACCAGACATTTCTGTATTTTAGTACAGGTACCGGCACCGGTACTGTTGTACGCCTACTGTGTAGCCTCCATTTAAATACGGTACTGGTAGGCCTACCGGCTGACCGGTTGTTTTGGTTAGAAAATCGCGCCTCATCTGTAACCTGGTCCTTTGCCTGATTTGGTAAAGTGACCGTTTATTGTTTTGGTTAGAAAGGCCCGCCTCTGTAACCTGCTCCTTTCCTTCATTTTGTAAAGTGACTCTTTATTGTTTTGGTTAGAAAATCCCGCCTCTGTAACCTGCCCCTTTCCCTCAATTAATTAAGTGATCGTTTATTGTTTTGGTTAGGAAATCCCACCTCTGTAACCTGCTCCTTTCTCTTAATTGGTAATGTTATCGTTTATTGTTTTGGTTAGAAAATCCCGTCTCTGTAACCTGCTCCTGTCCCTGATTTGGTAAAGTGACTGTTTATTGTTTTGGTTAGAAAATCCCGCATCTGTAACCTGCTCCATTTTTTAATTGGTAATGTTATCGTTTATTGTTTTGGTTAGAAAATCCCGTCTCTGTAACCTGCTCCTTTCCCTCAATTAGTTAAATGATCGTTTATTGTTTTGGTTAGAAAATCCCGCCTCTGTAACCTGCTCCTTTCCCTGATTTGGTAAAGTGACTGTTTATTGTTTTGGTTAGAAAATCCGGCCTTAACCTGCTCCTTTCCATCAATTGGTAATTGTTTTTGGTTATAAAATGAGTGTTTTGCTACGTCATGTGGTAATCGATTATCGACAACAACCACAAACTATTAAATTTAGAGTCTTTTACCACAGGCGCATATGGAATTCGATCTCATAGTCTATAAATCATGGAATCATGGAATGTTTTGGTGAAGGCATAGTGAAACCAATTGTCCGACAGACCAGAAATCAACAAATTTTGAATGTTTTGGCATAGGCATGTTAAAATCAACTGTCTGACAGTCCAGAAATCAGCAGTCTGACAGTTTGAAGAAATACATACATAAAAAGTCATTAAAAGGACAATAAAAGTCATTAAAAGGACAACAAAAGTCATTATGCACAATTCGTAAAAAAAGGAGGACAAAAAAATTCAAATAAAAGGACATAGAAAATCACTGCCATTTTAATGTATGTAAACTAACAAGACGTCCAACAGACAGGTTTAGGAAATTATGCTTGAGTCGGATTTCAAAATGCTCTTATCGGTAAATGTTTTTAATTAAAAGTAGGACTATGCTTTTTTTTCCGGGTGTATATACTAAATTATGTTCAATTGTGTGAGTTCAGTATGTTTTTGTTTTGGTGACAAAATATTTTATATGTTTTCGTTTATGAACAAAATTGTATTTTATACTATATAGCGCATTGACTGATTTCCGTTATTATGTCTTTAATGTTGAACTTTCACTTCAATTAATTTATATGGTTTTAGGGATTTGTCGACAGCGCAAACGTTCGCTGTAATAAACTTAAGTAAAATATATAACGTAAATAACGAAAGAAATAGATTTTTCACCCGCGATATGGGTATCGGGCAGGTTGTGGAAATATGGGAGCCGGCCTACCGCGGGAATAAATCCCAGGGAGTCATCCCCTTGGTTGAAGCGAACAGCCCTTGTACTATTGTGATAGCACCAACGGCGGTATGTCCGCCAAAGGAGATATCTCTTCATTCAGAAGAAGTCTCGGGATTTAACATAAATATCCCACAATTACAACTAACTAGAAGGGGTAAGTTCAAGAACGAAGTAGTTTAGTTAATTATAGTATTACATTCGGTATATAATCGTTATTTTACCATATGTATTAAGATAAAGGAGGAAAACTGGACGAAATAGAAATTCTTCCCTCTCCAGGGGAAATTGGACGCAAATAACAGCTAATTACTCTCAAAAATAAAACTGTAACCTGTTCAATTGTGTTTAGTTTATTGTTTTGGTTAAAATAATGTGCCACAGTAACCTGCCCCTTTCCCTACATTGAGAAATTAACATTGATGCGGGATATTAATCCAGTTAGTTGGTCGGTCATGCCCTATCAAAATTATTTAGTAAAACTTGATATGTATAATTTTTATAAATTGATTCTTCAATCCTTCCCTTTCCAGAATCCAATAGTCCCCGTGCGTTAAAGGCATACAACAGTACAACAAGAGTCCCACAAGAAATGAAAACAAATAAGTTGGTGCCAGTTCCCAAGAAGGGCAACCTAACACTCTATGGTTCTTTTCGGGGAATCTCATTGATCTCAATTGCTGCAAAGCTATACAATAGGATTCTATTAAATCGCATCAGGGATCCCATTGAGAGACTGCTCCGTGGAAATCAGAATGGGTTCCGTAAAGGTCGTGGGACCATGGAGCCCATTTTGGCACTTAGAAGGATAATTGAAGAATTATCAAAAAAGAAAGACAGGCATCTGGCTGTTATCTTTGTTGACTTCTTCAAGGCCTTTGATTCAGTCTCTCGCTCACGTATGTTCAGCATACTTTCATTATATGGGATTCCTGATGAAATTATTGCAGCAATCAGATCAGTATACGATGGTTCGACAACATTTGTGTCTACTGTTGACGGTGACACAGAACCATTCGAAGTGTTATGGGGCGTCCTCCAAGGAGACACACTTGCACCATTCTTATTCATTATTGTGGTTGACTATGTTCTACGCATGTCCTTAGATCATCATAATGATGATGGGGTGATGATAACTCCACCTACTGGCTCCAGAAGTCGAGGAAATCCTGCCAAGTACCTAACTGATCTAGACTTTGCTGATGACTTAGGAGTACTCTCAGAATCATTAGAGGGAGCCCAACGGCTCCTCAGCTCATTAGAACATGCTGCTTCTAGTGTTGGTCTTTTTATTAACTCCAGAAAGACCAAAATTCTGACAGTTAACTTTGAAAGTCCTCAGCAAGTCTCTGATCGGATGAGCATAAGCTCAAAGGATGGTATGCTTGAGCATGTCGACGACTTCTGTTACCTGGGATCATGGATCCGGAAGTCAGGTGAGGACCTTCGAATGCGTAAGGGAAAGGCATGGGCAGCCTTGATTAGGCTTTCCAGGATTTGGAAGTCACCGAGAATTAATCGGAAACTTGAGGTCCGATTATTTAGAGCAGCAGTAGTTCCAGTACTCCTCTACGGGAGTCCATGCTGGGCTCTAACTGCTGAGGACACCAAATCTCTGGATGGCACATTCACAAGAATGCTACGCCGGGTTCATTGTGTCAAGTACAATGCACACATCTCCAACCAGACACTATATAACATTGGAGGTGTCTCATTGGTTCCCCCAAGCTTGACACTAGAACAAAATCGCCTCCGCTTTGCAGGACATTGCTTTCGCCGTGAGGACCAGCCAGTGCATAATCTTGTACTTTGGCAGCCTCATGGAGTGAATAAGCATGGTGGACAGCCCATGACTTTCTTGAGACGCATCTTAAAGGACACTGGCCTTAAAGATGCGGATGATCTAGCAAATGTCATGGGTGATAGGGAGTTGTGGCGGTGCAATTTTGTTGACAAGCCGGCACAGCATTCTTAAAAATGCAGCTGCAATGCAGCATGCCGATCCTAGTAGTAGTGCGTTAAAGAAAAACTTTTGGAAAATTAAATGATTGTCTTCAATTTCCTATTATTAAAACTAAATTATATATATTCGGGAGTAATAATATTAGCACTAAATACCCATTTCTTCAATTAAAATATCGAGAATGGAATGATATTTTTTGTAATTAACTTGTTATTTATCTACAGTACATTATCATAATATTGCATTATGAGTCACTATACTTTATTACTATACAGTAGGCATATTACCATATTACGATATTTTACATGCAGAACCAGTTTCTCATTGTTATATATGATGGATATAAGGTTGAACATCTTAATCGAATCGATGAAGCTAGTGATGTTAAGCAGAGATACCCTTCACCATCTGATATACAGTCGATCACAAATCTTCAAATTATTCCTATAAATGTTGTTGGATCGTGGGATCTTTCGACATCAGTAAGATCAATGAACTTTAAACTCTTCAACCATGATACAATAAATGCCCTATTCAAAGGATTTTATTGTTCTGGGCTTACAAAATAAAGATGTCAAACTCATATAATTGTAGTACTAATAAATCTAAATATATTACATCCATACCGGTACAAAATATTACAAATGTTAAATCCCAATATTCATGTTTTATTTGCGTTCATAACTATTCCCACACTACAGTGAGAATTCACTCTATCGCTTAATTATATTATACCATGGACTGCTTCTGATTGAGCTTACATATTTTCAATCGCTGTGTGCTCATTTTGACTGCACTAAAAGCTGAAAAGTAGTACATATTTGGAATCAGCATAAAAATACCTTTCGAATGAGCTATTGATCAACTACTTTCAACAACTTTTATTAAATTACTCCCTGTACTACCGACCCCTACTGGTAGGCTTACTCACACATGTATTTAACAAGGCTGGTAGGCTTACTCACACATTTATTTAACAAAGGCGTTGGTGGAGCAAGTTGGGATCTTTTAGTGGTAGGTAGGCCTACGCCCACATTTATTTAATAAGGCTGGTAGGCTTACTCACACATTTATTTAACAAGGCTTTGGTGGAGCAAGTGGGGATCTTTTAGTGGTAGGTAGGCCTACTCACACATTTATTTAACAAAGGCTTTGGTGGAGCAAGTGGGGATCTTTTAGCGGTAGGTAGGCCTACTCACACATTTATTTAACAAAGGCTTTGGTGGAGCAAGTGGGGATCTTTTAGCGGTAGGTAGGCTTACTCACACATTTATTTAACAAGGCTTTGGTGGAGTAAGTGGGGATCTTTTACACTGCAGATACGGAGTGACCACTTCCGGCCTGCTCTCCGTGGTCTGCGTACCGATGCTTCTGGTTGTGGATGGGTAGGGGATGTTGGAAGCAGTGGTGATGGATGTAGCTGTGGTGGTGATGGAGACCGATGCCGACTAGATTAGAGACCGACTAGATTGATTCGACTTGAACATATTAATATACTGTATACTAATGCAGCATACTGTAGGCCTACCCATAATTATACATTTTAATTGGTTTAATTGTTTCTTGCAAAAATAATAATAAAATTGTAATACTGTAGATGCCCTATTGGGTATCGGAAAGTTATATTTTTATACCTACGAGGTTAGCAGCTTAGCATTACATTACGGGTCACCAGACATTATTATATATTACAGTTGTTAGATATATTTGCTATAAGATAAAAGCATTGCGTTGTGGGTTTATTTCACTGTTTTAAATGGGTGTTCACATAATGCTAACATTATTATTCACATTATGATTAAAATATTAATAAATAGCGTTTTCAACAATTCTTACTCTATTATATTATAAAACAAACCGCACCAATTTTGTTCAGATGTAATCAGTTATTGCATTTATAGAAATAACATTGTTTATATGGAAACTCTATGTAGGCCTATTACAAGATAATACCATGCATTTAATAACATTAAAATCATAATGTTTTAGTATTATTGTACATCCCTGAAGGGACATCCCCTGAAAGAGGGCAGTGCAGTCATTGACCACGCGCACCTTTTTGAGTGTATCTGGATGTCGTTCATAGTGATGTGGAAGGTAGTACGTCTTGTCAGTAACAACTTCTGGGTTTATCATCCTCATGGAGTAACCCTTTTCAAAGTATGTCTGAAGTTGGGTGTTGCATTGCATATGGGCCTTCTCATCACACAACAAACGCTGGCGTATAGACTTCAAACGTTTCAATGCAAGCAGATAGTTGTTGATAAGTTTTGGTTGTTTCAACATCCGCCTTATTGCAGGTAGACTTCGCCACCAACTTTCCCTGTTATTACCAGGATGAGGCACAGAGTGCCCATTGGAATTTGGAGGCGATTAAGATATTTACAACAGCGATGTGGTTGCAAAATTGAACAGAAAGCACCATTGTAATATCCGAAGAGAAGGCCCACGGTAAGGAAACAATCATCTGTTTCTTGGATACCATAATAGGGAAGATGATTAATAATATCCCAATGGTGACTAAAATCACCATCTGTTCGGATGGGCCTTATAGTTAGTTCAAGAACAGATATATAATAGCTGCCTCAATTCTTTGGCTAGAGAGGTGCCATAATATCAATATAAACTGGGAATTTTCTGCATCTCATCATGGTAAAGGGGCAGTGGACGGCATCAGCACCAATATTAAAAGTGGCGTATCACTGGCAATAAACCAGTGTAGTGCAATAAGTCCACAACGCTGAAGAGTTCGCAAAGGTAGCAGCAATTGGTAACAATGCCAATGTGATAAAATGGTTCAACATCAATAATAATTTTAATGTGTTTCACCACTCTCCCGCCATACCAGGAATATTTTCAGCGCACCATGTCAGTACCTTTCGGCCAGCAACCGGGATATGAAAGGAGGTCATTCTCAGAGAATATTCGGCGTCATCCTCCACCATGGGGTGGTTCGTTTGGTTTATTGGATATTGAGGGCGATACCACAAGTGAGGGGAATGTAGCGATGCTCGCATTGATAGCCAAACTACCATTGGGGAAATCGACATGCCAAACGATCCTGCATATTCCAATAGATTAACCATTGACCAGTCTGTTTACACCATTAAAGATGACAAGGGCGCATCAATGACTCTAATGACAAGGATAGCGACTTAATCAGTAGTTGCCATCCTCTATCTGACAAATTATTCAGCAGCGATGAGTACTCCAGCGAATGAATACAGTAAAATTTGAAAAACTATTAGTAACAATGTAAAATATGTAGCGTGGTACCATTGATATAAAATATGTGTTGATATTAATAATATAATACATTAATAAGAGATTCAACTCTATAACAATAACTGCTGCACTCTGTTCCTGACAGCAATGCTGTCCCTGTCAGTCAGCGACGTAATTCTTCTATTGACCAATCTGTTAGAAATAAATGTACCAGTACCAGTAACGGTACTGGTAATGATAATGGTAATGGGCCTTGGGCAATGCAGTGCTACCCAACCACCTACACATTCAGAGCAGACATGGACCTTGCTTTGGTACTGAAGGCTAAACTGCAACTCACGCACCTGTCCTCTGAATCACTTTGCTGTCAACCACTACCTATGTGGCTAATGTCCTGCTACTCTGCTATGGTAATGGTAGGCCAGTCTAGTTAGAAATCGGGGTGGACAAATCCAAAGTCGTCGCTCTTTGATCTTTTGTAGTCCAACCCAATATATAAAAATCGGGGTGGATAATACGCCTAAAATTTAAATTTTGTCAGAAACAGCCACCCCCTTTCGGGGTGTCCGTCCACCCCCATTCTGGGTAGTGCTACCTAACTGCTTTCGGCTGTATGGTCTTTGGGTTGTTATTTACTGTTGTATTGAGATGAGGAACAGCGATAAAGTTTTTATTTTCATAATATTATAAGTCAATTGCAAACGTTTCGGAAGTAAACAACTACCATCTTCAGTGCAATCAATAATAAGCGATATTTACAAAGTTACAAACATATTCATTGTACCAGCTAAGTCAAATTTGAAATTTTATTTAAATAGAACAAATTCTAATGTGAATTGGTCATCAACTTTAGAGTCACCTGAAAGTATGAGTTACTTCGATTTCCTCCGAACAGTAAATTGTTCATACAATAAGAAAGATGACATTTTTATATACAAGAGAGTTAATTCAAATTTTCCTAGAGTTCCACACATTGTGCCCCAACAGTTTTCAGATCGTCCTGATAAATTAAATGCAAGGATCGACATGGAGTTCTCTAAATTCTGATGACAAGCGTGCACTACAGAACCTGCGGCTAGAATGTATTGCGTTTTTTCCTTTTACTTCTTTAAGCATATTTATTGATGAGACTCTACAGGATGATATCAAATCTGGAAGGAAGGATGTAATAATGGCATACCAAAGGTTTTACGAGATGTGGATGCAGAACCTATCTGTGCGCAGCAGGCCAACTTTAAATCAAACCGAAGAATTTCAGATATCAGTCAAATGTAATGATCCTTGTTTTCATTTTCGGGTCTTCCAAAATACCTTCAAATCAGAGAGTGAACATTCAAAGTATATTACAAAGATAAAATCTCAATTCAACTGCGTTCTTCTAGAAATAGAACATGAATCTTATGGTTGTGATGAAGGTGATACTAGTAGTGGTGCTCTTCAGGATCCAACATTAGAAAACTTAGAAATAGAGAAGATTTCATTGAGTAAGTTGCTCAGCAATGATTTTGATTGTGATTCCTATATAGAGCCTGAAAATATATTACGCACATGCTTTGATGAAATTCCCTGTAGACCTATATCTTCCTTTGATTCAATCAATAGATATTAATTCCACAGAGTATTCTGCAGTATTATCATCATGGAAGGAATTGCAAAATTCTTCAAAGACATTTATGGGCGGTCCTTCTCGTGATGAAGGTGGATTACATATTTTGGATCCATATCAACAGTTTGCTGTCGATTTGATGTGTAATGATGAGGTTAATGGTGTGCCTTCCGTGAAAACGCTCTTCTTACATGGGCCCGGTGGATCAGGTAAGACTGAAGTCATAAAACGGATATATCATATACTGGGTGAATCAAAGGTTTTACTTCATGTTATTAGTGGAGTGGCAGCTGCAAACCTCCATTAATCCACCTTAGAGGGTTTTTATGGTATCTATAATGGTAAAACTTTATGGGACAACAATCCTAGCAAAATATCCAATCGACAGACCCAAATTAAAGAGTTCCTACAAGATGTTAATATAGTCATTGTAGATGAAATTTCAATGGCATCACCAGTAACCTTAGCACTGTTGGACAGTTCTTTACAACATGCGACAGGAAAGTATGGTCAGCTGTGGGGTGGCAAAAAAGCGATGTTTGTTGGTGACATTGGCCAACTCCCCCCAGTGTTATCCCGCGCACTTTGGGATTCGCCACCGAACCTGTTGGATACAACTCCTCCTAGTCGAGGAGCCAGAGCTAAGGCACCATCTCATTTAGGCCATAAACTTTACCAAACGGAGATACGACCAAATGTCATATGTTTGAATAATGTGTATCGATCCGATAGCCAACTAGCTAGTATTGAGGGGCGAATACGCACAGGAGATCAAACATTAACAGACTATTGTGGAGTTTGTTCGCGCTTTCAGACCTTTGGCAGTTTAACCCGCCAAATTAAGATGTCTTCTAGATATTAAATCGCTTTTTAGCCTATGACAAGTATTTGATTCACTACACTAGTCGAAACCAATCTGTGCGCGATCATTCACCCGCTGGATATTCCCGGGAGATTGGGTTCGACGGTTTAATTTTATTGCTATGTAAGCCTAATGTATTATTCGACTGACAGTATTATATAATCTCTGACAATATTATTCACCTTCGGGAATATTAACAGTTCCTTTAGGACGTGGCGCTTTATTTATATAAACAGAGTTATGACTTAAACTACTCACAACGATATGGCTTAATTATAATTCACATATATGGCGCATTCTTTAGGAAATGCTTCTTTAACAGACTCACTCGTACACAATGCTGCACAATACTGCACACTAATCTGCCAATCTTCACTGATTTTAGTCACATATAAAAGGAACACAGACTGACTCATGTAGGGTCTATCAAATAACATTAGATTCACTTCAAACCACTTTAACATAAGTCACAATCGTTATTGGTAACCTTTCTCTCTTACCTTCGGTATATCAAGAATATTGGGTTTCGGGGTTATTTCTCGTTATTCCAATATAATAATTCATCAACAAATATAATGAATAACCGACAACAAGTAGCAGTATACAGTATTGATTGAGCAGGTAATTTTTAGCAGTGAGATATTCAAGTGATTAAAAGCCAGTTAAAGGATATATGTCCTTATAATTAAACCTACTAGTGTTGAGCTAAAAAGCAGAAAGCACAAAACACTAAAAAGCCGTTCTTTCGTGGCTTTGTAAAACTCGTGACTACTACTCTATACGAGGATACCAACTACCCTTATTCCACGAAGCTCCCGTTCAACACAGAGAAAGAGCAGTGAGATAGGAAAATTTCAGTTCAGTAGCTATGTGATAGGTCAAAATCAAGGCTAACTCAAATTCTATTGGGAGATACAAAAACAAGGCTATGACGCAACCTCCCTAGGCTGGTTGGCCGATTAAACAGAGCCCAGATACCTGCGTACAGCAAATCAGCCAATAAGCTGGTAGCTTGTACTATTTTTAGCTATAGATCCCTTTAGAGTATTCTAGCGACCGGGGGGGAACTGGCCAACAAGGCAAACGAATCAGTTATCCCACAAAAGCTTTTACACCGCTCCCAGAAAATGGGATTTAAGTCTATAAAATATACAAAATCACAATTTCTAAAATATAAAAATACTCTAAACAGTTAGTCTTTCTTGCGCGGACGGCGTTTACGCAGTTTCTTGAGGCTAGCAAGAGTCCTTTTCTCTTTGGGGCGAGCCACTTTACGAGGAGGGCTGTAGCTCCTAGGCGAAGGGTGCAATATAATTGCATCAGAAGGTGCAGGGTTACGATCGGTATACCCGCCGGTCGAAGTACCTGGTTGATTAATATCAACCTCAGTGGAGCGAGATCTAACGGCCTTTAGAGCGCGTCTCAGGACAGCAGCTCCTACGGGTCCTTGACGGGTCGTCTGGACACTAGCGGTGGGTGGACCGTGAGTGGTGAGGAACTTTCTCGGTTTAATGGTTCTCTCCAGCTCGCGTTCTCGGGTTCGATATTCATATGGGCGCCGAGATACTTCCTGGAGTTCAGGATGTGAGTTCACGAAAATGTCGCCATACTCAGGGTCCTGACGGATAAAATTGATCAGGTGATATGTGGTTATATCATTAGGGTTAACGTTTCTAAGGTATTTCCTGACAAACTTGGTGGAAATACACTCACCAACACGCTTTATTAACTCGTAACTTGGTACGCGTGTTTTCTGTTCAATCGACGCGAATAGGTAAGGATGGAACGCGTAAACTCCCTCGTAAGCTCGTCCAGGGTAATAGCGATGTCTGGATTCGCAATGTAAATCTGCGTTCGCTTCCCAAGCTCGGATGTATCGCAGAGTGATCATCTCGTCTACGCTCTCTAAATCGCGATTAAAGGGACAATTGTAACTTTCGTGTCCTTTAAGTTGGCAGTAGTGACATTGAGTCATAAATTGTGGGCAGGCGGCAAATATATGAGAGTTATTAAGCCGGCAATAAGCACAATATATTTCCATCATCGGTTGTTCGAGGAAATAGGAACAAGGTACGCTCGAGTCTAGAGGAGTGAAGTGGTCTCTCGATGCGCATAATCGACAACGTTTTCGGGAAACGTAGTTGGCGTGTCGATAATCATACGCTGTGAGACGCTGTGGACCTTGATACCACTCTATGACATAATCATTGTCACTGCTCCGGGAAGCCGTAGGTTGAATCGCTTCTGATTCCAAGCATACTGGTTCATCCTCCAGCTGCATAGACGAAGTGGGTGCGTCGGTTTCCATTAGTGGACCCACTGTCTGTATTTCCACGACAGAATAACCTGTAGATATTCGGGGTCT
>JAUCBJ010007834.1:0-34752 GCA_032718475.1 Nemertoderma westbladi
ATTGCACTACACTGGTTTATTGCCAGTGATACGCCACTTTTAATATTGGTGCTGATGCCGTCCACTGCCCCTTTACCATGATGAGATGCAGAAAATTCCCAGTTTATATTGATATTATGGCACCTCTCTAGCCAAAGAATTGAGGCAGCTATTATATATCTGTTCTTGAACTAACTATAAGGCCCATCCGAACAGATGGTGATTTTAGTCACCATTGGGATATTATTAATCATCTTCCCTATTATGGTATCCAAGAAACAGATGATTGTTTCCTTACCGTGGGCCTTCTCTTCGGATATTACAATGGTGCTTTCTGTTCAATTTTGCAACCACATCGCTGTTGTAAATATCTTAATCGCCTCCAAATTCCAATGGGCACTCTGTGCCTCATCCTGGTAATAACAGGGAAAGTTGGTGGCGAAGTCTACCTGCAATAAGGCGGATGTTGAAACAACCAAAACTTATCAACAACTATCTGCTTGCGTTGAAACGTTTGAAGTATATACGCCAGCGTTTGTTGTGTGATGAGAAGGCCCATATGCAATGCAACACCCAACTTCAGACATACTTTGAAAAGGGTTACTCCATGAGGATGATAAACCCAGAAGTTGTTACTGACAAGACGTACTACCTTCCACATCACTATGAACGACATCCAGATACACTCAAAAAGGTGCGCGTGGTCAATGACTGCACTGCCCTCTTTCAGGGGATGTCCCTTCAGGGATGTACAATAATACTAAAACATTATGATTTTAATGTTATTAAATGCATGGTATTATCTTGTAATAGGCCTACATAGAGTTTCCATATAAACAATGTTATTTCTATAAATGCAATAACTGATTACATCTGAACAAAATTGGTGCGGTTTGTTTTATAATATAATAGAGTAAGAATTGTTGAAAACGCTATTTATTAATATTTTAATCATAATGTGAATAATAATGTTAGCATTATGTGAACACCCATTTAAAACAGTGAAATAAACCCACAACGCAATGCTTTTATCTTATAGCAAATATATCTAACAACTGTAATATATAATAATGTCTGGTGACCCGTAATGTAATGCTAAGCTGCTAACCTCGTAGGTATAAAAATATAACTTTCCGATACCCAATAGGGCATCTACAGTATTACAATTTTATTATTATTTTTGCAAGAAACAATTAAACCAATTAAAATGTATAATTATAGGTAGGCCTACAGTATGCTGCATTAGTATACAGTATATTAATATGTTCAAGTCGAATCAATCTAGTCGGTCTCTAATCTAGTCGGCATCGGTCTCCATCACCACCACAGCTACATCCATCACCACTGCTTCCAACATCCCCTACCCATCCACAACCAGAAGCATCGGTACGCAGACCACGGAGAGCAGGCCGGAAGTGGTCACTCCGTATCTGCAGTGTAAAAGATCCCCACTTACTCCACCAAAGCCTTGTTAAATAAATGTGTGAGTAAGCCTACCTACCGCTAAAAGATCCCCACTTGCTCCACCAAAGCCTTTGTTAAATAAATGTGTGAGTAGGCCTACCTACCGCTAAAAGATCCCCACTTGCTCCACCAAAGCCTTTGTTAAATAAATGTGTGAGTAGGCCTACCTACCACTAAAAGATCCCCACTTGCTCCCCCAAAGCCTTGTTAAATAAATGTGTGAGTAAGCCTACCAGCCTTATTAAATAAATGTGGGCGTAGGCCTACCTACCACTAAAAGATCCCAACTTGCTCCACCAACGCCTTTGTTAAATAAATGTGTGAGTAAGCCTACCAGCCTTGTTAAATACATGTGTGAGTAAGCCTACCAGTAGGGGTCGGTAGTACAGGGAGTAATTTAATAAAAGTTGTTGAAAGTAGTTGATCAATAGCTCATTCGAAAGGTATTTTTATGCTGATTCCAAATATGTACTACTTTTCAGCTTTTAGTGCAGTCAAAATGAGCACACAGCGATTGAAAATATGTAAGCTCAATCAGAAGCAGTCCATGGTATAATATAATTAAGCGATAGAGTGAATTCTCACTGTAGTGTGGGAATAGTTATGAACGCAAATAAAACATGAATATTGGGATTTAACATTTGTAATATTTTGTACCGGTATGGATGTAATATATTTAGATTTATTAGTACTACAATTATATGAGTTTGACATCTTTATTTTGTAAGCCCAGAACAATAAAATCCTTTGAATAGGGCATTTATTGTATCATGGTTGAAGAGTTTAAAGTTCATTGATCTTACTGATGTCGAAAGATCCCACGATCCAACAACATTTATAGGAATAATTTGAAGATTTGTGATCGACTGTATATCAGATGGTGAAGGGTATCTCTGCTTAACATCACTAGCTTCATCGATTCGATTAAGATGTTCAACCTTATATCCATCATATATAACAATGAGAAACTGGTTCTGCATGTAAAATATCGTAATATGGTAATATGCCTACTGTATAGTAATAAAGTATAGTGACTCATAATGCAATATTATGATAATGTACTGTAGATAAATAACAAGTTAATTACAAAAAATATCATTCCATTCTCGATATTTTAATTGAAGAAATGGGTATTTAGTGCTAATATTATTACTCCCGAATATATATAATTTAGTTTTAATAATAGGAAATTGAAGACAATCATTTAATTTTCCAAAAGTTTTTCTTTAACGCACTACTACTAGGATCGGCATGCTGCATTGCAGCTGCATTTTTAAGAATGCTGTGCCGGCTTGTCAACAAAATTGCACCGCCACAACTCCCTATCACCCATGACATTTGCTAGATCATCCGCATCTTTAAGGCCGGTGTCCTTTAAGATGCGTCTCAAGAAAGTCATGGGCTGTCCACCATGCTTATTCACTCCATGAGGCTGCCAAAGTACAAGATTATGCACTGGCTGGTCCTCACGGCGAAAGCAATGTCCTGCAAAGCGGAGGCGATTTTGTTCTAGTGTCAAGCTTGGGGGAACCAATGAGACACCTCCAATGTTATATAGTGTCTGGTTGGAGATGTGTGCATTGTACTTGACACAATGAACCCGGCGTAGCATTCTTGTGAATGTGCCATCCAGAGATTTGGTGTCCTCAGCAGTTAGAGCCCAGCATGGACTCCCGTAGAGGAGTACTGGAACTACTGCTGCTCTAAATAATCGGACCTTAAGTTTCCGATTAATTCTCGGTGACTTACAAATCCTGGAAAGCCTATTCAAGGCTGCCCATGCCTTTCCCTTACGCATTCGAAGGTCCTCACCTGACTTCCGGATCCATGATCCCAGGTAACAGAAGTCGTCGACATGCTCAAGCATACCATCCTTTGAGCTTATGCTCATCCGATCAGAGACTTGCTGAGGACTTTCAAAGTTAACTGTCAGAATTTTGGTCTTTCTGGAGTTAATAAAAAGACCAACACTAGAAGCAGCATGTTCTAATGAGCTGAGGAGCCGTTGGGCTCCCTCTAATGATTCTGAGAGTACTCCTAAGTCATCAGCAAAGTCTAGATCAGTTAGGTACTTGGCAGGATTTCCTCGACTTCTGGAGCCAGTAGGTGGAGTTATCATCACCCCATCATCATTATGATGATCTAAGGACATGCGTAGAACATAGTCAACCACAATAATGAATAAGAATGGTGCAAGTGTGTCTCCTTGGAGGACGCCCCATAACACTTCGAATGGTTCTGTGTCACCGTCAACAGTAGACACAAATGTTGTCGAACCATCGTATACTGATCTGATTGCTGCAATAATTTCATCAGGAATCCCATATAATGAAAGTATGCTGAACATACGTGAGCGAGAGACTGAATCAAAGGCCTTGAAGAAGTCAACAAAGATAACAGCCAGATGCCTGTCTTTCTTTTTTGATAATTCTTCAATTATCCTTCTAAGTGCCAAAATGGGCTCCATGGTCCCACGACCTTTACGGAACCCATTCTGATTTCCACGGAGCAGTCTCTCAATGGGATCCCTGATGCGATTTAATAGAATCCTATTGTATAGCTTTGCAGCAATTGAGATCAATGAGATTCCCCGAAAAGAACCATAGAGTGTTAGGTTGCCCTTCTTGGGAACTGGCACCAACTTATTTGTTTTCATTTCTTGTGGGACTCTTGTTGTACTGTTGTATGCCTTTAACGCACGGGGACTATTGGATTCTGGAAAGGGAAGGATTGAAGAATCAATTTATAAAAATTATACATATCAAGTTTTACTAAATAATTTTGATAGGGCATGACCGACCAACTAACTGGATTAATATCCCGCATCAATGTTAATTTCTCAATGTAGGGAAAGGGGCAGGTTACTGTGGCACATTATTTTAACCAAAACAATAAACTAAACACAATTGAACAGGTTACAGTTTTATTTTTGAGAGTATTCATCTGTTATTTGCGTCCAATTTCACCTGGAGAGGGATGAATTTCTATTGCGTCCAGTTTTCCTCCTTTATCTTAATACATATGGTAAAATAACGATTATATACCGAATGTAATACTATAATTAACTAATGTGTTATGACGTTGTGTGTAGGTATGACAGACAAATAAAAAAAGTCCATTAAATGACCGTCTTTTTGAAAGTCTGAGCTTTAGTTTAAGAACTTCCTAGGAATTATATTTTCTAAAACTGTGCTCAATTAAAGAACGTTTTAGGGTAAGAAAAATTACACTGGCAACTATTTATATGAGTTGACCCAACCCACCCAATTTTACTCCAAACCGTCAAATTTTCACTGATTTTTAACGAAATTAACCAATTTTCACCACAAAATTACATATTTATAAAAAATAAAACAACTTCCTAGGAATTATATTTTTTTTAACTTTGGTCATTTATAGAACATGATAATAGAACAAAATTGATATATTCCAAAATTTTCAAGAGTTGCACGAACCTGGTCAATTTTGTGGTCAAATCTGGCTTACGTAGCCACAATTTGGCAATTCCCGGCTCTTAAACTCTTATAGTTTAAAAATCATACCGATTATAAATATATTGAGTATAGCAATTGTAAACGCATTAATCATCGTACGTAACAATGAAAATTTCATCGAATACGGTGGTGTTGCACCAGAGTTACAGCGATTTTTATAATTGTACTTCATATTAAAAATTTCATTATTGATGTATTATTTGTCCATTTTGAAATTCCCTCCATCAATCCATTTGAATATCATAACATGATGGCCTACATCAAACACATAGCCAAAGCCAACCAATGGTACAGCTCTAGCCAATAACATATAATTTGTATCCTAGCGAAGGCAACATTTTTTGTAGTGTGAGGCAGGGACAAGGCGCCTTGGGCAAGAATAATGAACTCACAGCTGGCTGTGTAGCAATTACCAGTAGTGTTGGATTTTATATACCGGTCTGCCCCTCCACTGGGACGCCTGCTGCAGTACTGCAGTACAGCAGTAGCGTACCACCGCCCGTACTTTCACAGGCCTTACTACAGTCTGACAGTAGGCCTACCTGCCTACTATACATTTCACTTGTATTCTAGGCTTGTCTGCATGTTATCAGGTTTGGTACAGCTGTATGCAGGCAGCAGGTATGGTCTGACGGTTGTTGTATAATTAAATTTAGGCCTATTTCAGTATTTCATTTATTATTTGTTAATTTTTAGTGAGCCTAATACTGTGATTGTACTAGGCCTAGCATTTTTGTTTTCTCATGTTCTTTCAGTAGGCCTAACCAATCCACATTCACCCATTTGGCTAATAACCTCAGGATTTTAGTAAACTCATGAGACAATCTGCCTGCATTATAGGCCTACTGCAGTTCTAAACTTCAAGTTCGGAAGTTGTAATCCTGTAATCCTTATATCCGAGGATCCCTATGAGGTGGGGATCACTTGCAGCTTATCCTAACGAATCGTCTCCTTAATGTTTAATGTTTAATGTTTAACGTAATTTCGACACAGAGAAGCATGCACAAATACATAATAATACCGTCAACACCCAAATATGGGCATACTTTTCAAATTTGACCATCTAGTGCGTTCAAGATTTACAAATTTCCAGATGTTAAATAAGTCTGTATATCCACAATTATATTGGCTATAAGACCTATTTGTTCAATTTTCGGAGTCAGCGCTCCGAAAATATATTTTTTAAAAAATTTAAAAGTGCCCATATTAGGGAAAAAAAAATATATTCCCCAAATACGGGCACTTAACATTGTATTTCATTTGAATTAGTTAGTACCGTTTCTCGCCTCAAAATGCCCCCTAATATAGTGCCATTCGCAGCTGCATAGACATTACATACATTAAATTACACCCTAATATGGGCACTTTCCGAATTTTTAAAAAAATTCACATTTTAACTGTTTCAAAATAACAGTTAAAATGTTAAAACATAACAACAACAATGAACACATTAATGATATTAATATTATTATATTATTATTATTACACATTATTATTATATTGAATTGCATTTAAAATTGTAATTAAATTATATACATTTAAATTTATACAACAGGTGTATTTTACGATACTGCATTTAAGGATACCGTATTTGATATTGCATAGATAGATATTGCATTTAAAGATACTGCATTTAAAAATGGATGTTTAAGATGCTGACTGAAATTAAAGAAAGATCATAGCCTAACCAAAACATAACAAAACATTTCAAAAAATATGAGAAGGAGAACAAACAATAACAAATACCTAAACAAAACAAAACAACGCTGAATGCATGAGTTTAATACACAGTATATAGTGGTACCTCAAAATTAGCCACAAAATTTTTTGCAAATATCACAAATATAATCTTCCTCAGCTTCAATATATGTTGATGCAATGCACCGATCACACGCCCACCTTGAACATATATCACAGCCAGCCCAGTCTGTATCTCTGCCTTGACCATCATCACCACAAATGTAACAGATTGATTCGTCAATGTCGGAGTCAGAATCAATTATTGAACTATGGGCTTTACCCTTTCCACATCCCTTAGCCTTAGTAGTACTGGCTTTCTTTTTGTTTTCTTTCTCTTGCAGTTTGCGCATTTTCTTTGCTTGGATTTCCTCGACTCGACGTTGCTCAGCCTCCATTCCACTGAATACTTCGTCAGAAGTTAGAACTCGCGCTTTTGTCTTTAAACGTATTGGCCGCTTTTTTCCCTGAGGAATGTAATCAACTGCAGGTTGAAAAACGCTAGCATAGCTCTCTGAGATTACACCATATGTAACCAAGGGATTCTGCAGAACTGATGTCAGATGACCAGAATTTGAAAGTCCACTGGAACCCGGACGTGGACCTAGTCCAGTTAACGTTGATGGAATAGTGTAAGGTATTGGTATAACTGGTCTCTCTGAGACTTGTGGTTGCTGAAAGATGGGAGCGATAAGCTGATCATTCCATAATTGTGATGAATTGTCAAGTGGATGATGACAGGACTCAGCAGTCGTGACAGTGCATGTTATAGAACTTGAAAGTCTACTGGAACCTGGATGTGGACCTAGTCCAGTTGAGGTTGATGGAATAGTGTATGGTAGAACTGGTCCCACTGCATGTGATTGCTGAAAGTTGGGAGTGATGAGCTGATCATTCAATAGTTGTGATGAATTGCCAAGTGGATGATGACAGGATTCATCAGTAGTGACAGTAGATGTTATAGAACTTGAAAGTCCACTGTAACCTGGATTAGTGACTGTGGCAAGTTGATCGAGCTGATTAAGCTGATTCAGTAAGTTGATGTCAATTGGTGCTGAGATATCACCAGTAGTGCTTGAATGTGTTGAAATCGATATCAGAGACGAGGATGCAGTAGTTGTTGTCACAGCAATGGTGCAGGTGGTTGACACAGAACTTCCAGTTGATATAGGCATCAAATCCACATCAGCACTATCAATGAGGCCAGAGTGGATCAGCTGTGTCTTATCGATGCTGTTTGGATCGAATGGAACAAGTCCTGCTCCCCTAAACCCTGCTTTGATGTTCTTTCTTGTCATGGATTCATCTAATGGAATTCGCAGCATCCGCGGTATATCTGTTTTGGATATCCACAGTGATCCTCTCAAGCATTGCCCAATGTTTACAAGCTTTGACAGACAGGACTTGAAGCTCTTATACACTGCAACGTCCAGTGGTTGCGTCACATGTGTAGAATTGGGAACGAAAGTAATTAGTAGAACATTGTTAATACGTGCCATACGAATTAGATCAACGTTCAAGTGTGGACCACAACTATCTAACGTCAGAATGTTGACAACGCCTTGTTTCTCGATCTTGTGCTTCAGGAAGAGCTTGGAGAAATATTTGACCATCAAGTCGCCATCTATAAACCCTGACTCAGACCAGCCATACACTGCTCCAACAGGTCCATTCTTGGCATAATTTCCACCAGGAAAGGCACCCTTGAATATGATGAATGGTGGCATGTCATTCCCACTGGCATTAACAGTGCAGCCAGCACTTACATGTTCACCAATGCCAGCCTTCAGCTTTGTGGCGCGAGTTAATTTCTTCACTGGAATCACCACCTTCGTTGTGTCCTTTGACAGGTCTATGGAAGTTTCATCAAAGTTCCACAAACAGTCGGGATGGATAATATCCAGAAAACCACCTGGTTTTGAAACAGCTATGCCAGCATCAATCAGTTCCTTTCTAACCATTCCGAAATAGTCACGGATATCATCAACTGTGACTGAAACTCGGCCTTTGTCCTGCCGTGCTGGATTTCTCAGCTTTAGATCAGGGTGACGTTTCATAAATCCTTGAAACCAGTGATATTGGTGCGAATGATTATTATCAAACACGGGTGTATCATATTTCCCATGTCGAACATTGGCACTGTCTACACAACATGCATGTAACATTACTATCCCTGGTGTCATTGGGTACCCCCGTATTGCAACATACTCCACATACGCTGCTAGAGCGGATTCATCTTCCTCAGACAAGATCGTTGGAGCACCCAATTTGCAGTCAAGTGTTACTTTCCCGTGGACTCGATTTTGTAATGTAGTGCGAGGCACTCCCCAATAACGAGCAGCAGTTTTGATGGGTACTTTCTTGTTTATAACTTCATCGTAGGCTGCTAACATGTCTCGGTTATCCCACTGTCGCCTTTTCGCCATAATAAAACTTCAATATATAACAGAATAAATAATACCAGAACAGATATTGTAATTTACAAAATAAAGAGAGGTGCCTATATTATGGTAACGTTTTTGATTGCTCATGATTCCTACCCAAAAACGGGCACCACGTACTAACTACAGAACGGAGTTGTTCTAAGGCCTAACCTATGTTGTTTCTGCAAGAAGTATATATTCAATATCTAAAAACACCACATACAACTATGATGGACCTACAGAATTGTGATTCAGCCTATGGTGCAATAAAATAGCTTACTGTCGCTCGAGATTTCAGGCGACAGAAAAGCATCAGCTGATTTTCCCCAACAATTTATTGCATCATTACAGGCCCCAGGTCAAATAGCTGTTGACTAAACTTAAAAAGGGGTAAGTGAACGGAATGTTCTGAAAAGAATGTCACAGTTATTGTTTGTAGAGTTTCGTGTCTGGTGGTCATGGATAGATGTTGTAAATCTTAGTAGTGATGGAAACAAGTCATTGGGAAGTATGTTGTGAGTATATTTGAAACATAAAGATCCCACTTCCTTTATAAAAATTGACTGTATTGTTAGTGGGTTAAAGTTGATGTTGCCCCTAGATATGACAATTTGTTTGGCCCTTTGCTGTAGACGGTGAAGAGTTCCTATAGTCGCTGTCGGTTTGTCTCTATTATGATGCCTACGTTTTCTTTTGTATGGCGGGTTTGATGCAGTATTGTTGGTTGGTAAAGGTACTGAATATGAGCTTCCACCTTGAAAGGCCCAGATAGCATTACAGTAATGAAGGTATGGGTTTATTATAGTATGGTAGAGTGTAGTCAGAACGTGTGGTGTTGTGAAATTTTTTACCTTGTTCAGGATACCTATGTTTCTGCTTAGTTTAATGCAAATGTTTTGATAGTGCGATTTCCATGTTAATCTTTCATCAATGAGGACACCTAGAAATTTGATAACTTTGTGTTGTTCAATTTGTGTACCATTGATGTTAATGGCATTTTTACCAGTTTTAAGTAGGTTTTCATGTTTATTATTTGTCCTGAATATTATATAGTTACATTTTTTAGTATTTAGTGATAGTCTGTTTATTTTGAACCAAACTGAAAGTTTTTCCAGTTGGATATTTACTTCTGTTATCATTTGCTGCAAATCATTGTCGCTAGTTAATATATTTGTATCATCGGCAAATAATATAAATTTTAATTTTTCGGAGACATTGACAATATCGTTACAGTAAACAATGAGGGGAAACATGGAAAAGGAGGGGACTTAGTAGCGATCCCTGGGGTAATCCTATATTAAGTTTTCGCTTCGTTGATTGATCGGATCCTATTGCAACAAATTGTTCTCTATCAGTAAGATAGTCTGTAATCCAAGCTAGAGCTTCTGATCGTATTCCATAGTGGTGTAATTTTTGTAGTAAGATGTTATGGTTAACAGTGTCAAAGGCTTTAGATAAGTCAAGAGATACTGCTATTGTAAATTCACCATTGTCCATAGCTGTTGCTATGTTCTCAACTATAGATAGTAGTGCATGTACTGTCGAGCGTTTGTTTCTAAAACCGTATTGTGCGGATGTTAATATGGCTTGTTTAAATAGATAATCGCTCAGTTGTGAGTAAACAATTTTTTCGAGAATTTTGGAGAAATACGGTAAAACGGATATAGGTCTGAAATTTTCAACTAATGTTCTATTGTCAGCCTTGTATATTGGGGTAACACGGGCTGTTTTCATTTTGTCTGGCACAATTCCACAACTTAGTGACAGGTTTATAATATGTGTAAGTGGGTTGGCTATAATACCGATGTTAGGTTGTATCGTATTTGCAGGGAGACAATCATAACCTGGGCTGGTATTTTTATTAAGCGATTTTGCAGTTAATATTGTTTCAGCTGGGAAGATAGAGGTGAAACATGTTATGTAGTTCTGATTGTTTAGTGGTGTTAAGTAATCTAGAGGTGAGCCTGGAATAGTCTGTATTTCTGAATCTTTTTTCTTGCCTATGTTTGTAAAGAAATCGTTAAATGCGTTTGCTATATCAGTTGGTTTCGTGTATGTGCGGGAGTTGTGTGTGATCATAGTAGGGGCTGTACGTTCTTTCAATTTGTGTATGAGGGTGCTTATTTCTCTCCAAACGCTGCGAATGTTGTTTTTTTTCAAGTCTAGTACCTTGTTGAAATGATTTTTCTTAGCTGTACGAATTATACTATCTAGTGCATTACGATAAGTCTTAAATGTTTTTAGCTTGGTTGGGGTTGGGTGTTTAATGTACTTTCCGAAGAGACGGTCTCGTTTGTGTATTGATTTTAACAGACTGTCTGTAAGCCAAGGTTTAGATGGATTTTTTATTTTTATTTTCTCTATAGGGAAGGCAGCATTAAATACTGTACTGTATTTGTCAAGGAAGCTATTATATGCTTCATTAGGGTTGGTCTTTTCAAAAATATCATTCCAGTTAGTTGTTTGTAGCTCAGATTTAAAAGCATGTTGTCTATCAATGTTATGCAGCTTTCTTGTGAGAATGTATTTGGGTTTTTTTGTAGACGCAACTGTATCTATCAATGTGAAAATCGGTAAATGGTCAGATACAGATGCTATTAGTATTCCTGATTTTATGTTGGAGGAAGAGGCGTTGGTGAAAATGTTGTCGATTAATGTAGCTGAGGTATCAGTAATGCGAGTAGGCTTAGATATACAGTGTTGGTAATTGAAGGATGTCATAAAACTAAAAAAGTCAGAGGTCAAATTGTGTGTGTTGGTCTTTAGGAGGTCAACGTTGAAATCTCCCATTATAAAACATGGTTTGTCTTCTGTATTGATTTTTGTTAGTGGTGTATTTAGTGCGCTAATCTTGTATGTTGGTGCCAGGTGGACGGTAAACAACTCCAACTATTAAATTTTTAGATTTTTCTCGAGGTATTTCTAGGAATAATACTTCAGTTGAAGTTATATTTTTAGGTAGATTTAAATCCTTACGTACTTTTACTGAAATGTCATTCTGTACATAAAGTGCTACACCTCCACCTGTTGTAGTTGAGCGGGAGTTTGAGTAGAGAGTATAGTTGGGTAGCTTAAATTGTTTAGTGGTATCACTATCATCATCCTCAAGCCACGTTTCAGAGATGCCAATTAAATTAAATTTTGTGTCAATATTATCAAGGAGTTGTGTTATTTTATCAAAGTTGGCATTCAGACTGCGTGCATTGAAGTGAATAAGCGATAATTTGGGCGTTTGTTTAGTAAAATTAGAATTGAAATCGTCAGCAAAGTTATAACTGCAGTTTCGTAAGTGAGATGTGTTCGTCTCTATGTTGTGTTCTGGATTTATATTTGAGTCAAAGTCTGTTGTAGATGGTTCGGGGTCTGGTACCCTATAAGCTTCAAAGTAGAGTGCGTCTAGATAGGAGGTATCAAGGTGGGTTGGGATGCGGTAATCACGTAGTGTTAATATGTATTCTTTATCGTCTGTAATATTTAGGAATGGTAAGTTTTCAGACAAGCAATCAGGGCAGTACCAAGGTAGGGTAGAATTTTGAAAATATCTGTAATGTTTGTTGGTTAGATTAATTGAGATACATTTTAAATGGAGCCACTTTTCACAGTAGTCACAGCATAGGGCTGATTGGTTGTTTCTAACTTCAGAGATACATAACTTGCACGGGAATTTTGGGCCTTTACAGTGGGACTTTTCATTTATGGACGCCATGTTTATGTTTACAAGAGTTATGATGAGACCAAAATGGTACCAGGATGCAGGCGCAGGGCATCTGGTGTACTTAGCGTGGGTTTGATTGCATGCATGCACAAATAAATCAATGTAATAATAATAAAAAAAAAACAAGAACAAAATTACGAATGCACAATGTATATATTATACTGTACTATGGATAGTGCATATCTATAAAATCTATGATTTATAATATACACTGCATGCAATGGTCTAAGTATATTGACATGGATATGCATTATTGTCGTGGCAAAATAAGTGCAAAATATGCTAGTAAATAACTGGGTAACAAACTGACATCTTGTATTGCAATAACACATACCCAACAGGTTTAAATTTAGTACCGGTATGCATTGTTTGTCCATTGTCGCGCGTCGCGCCAAACATAAGTGGAAATGAGTCATCGGTAGTAAATAGCTGGGTAACAAAAACACAAACAAACATAAAATACTGGTAATGCATACCTAACAATTGTCTGAGTATATAGTGCGTATATATGATGGTTGGTAGTAAATTAACTGGTATCAAGAACAGTTGATATCAAAAATTGAAACTGTGAGATAATAAGCACTTTAGTACATGTATGTAAGGTTAAATGCATGCATAAATACTGTATAAAATAATATGAGAATACTGTTGTGTTGTTAAGATAGTGGTATAGATAATATGAAGCACATAAATATATCGGTACTTGATGTACAATGTGTATAGTTAGAGTAGTTTGCTGAATATAAAAAAAACAGTACAGACACAAAATTAAAAGTTAATAAAAAGAAACTACTGATACCATTTTGGGGCGATGATATATAGTTATTTCCTATGTCCCTGTTGGGGTTGGATTTTCTTACCTCTAATGTTTTCGTTTGCCTTATTTGCTTGTATCAGGTGCGATTTGCGAGTAACAGAACTGGGGTTAGCTCGAGGGGTACTACGTGACGATGCCGTTTCTCCACCACCTAACCCTTGCAGATTGCCGGTACCGGTAGTTGGTTTTGGTTGTTGTTGGGGTTTGTCACTCGTCTTGGCAGTGGGTGTAAGTAGCGGAGGTATCCATGTAGCTATGTCCTTCATTGAGAAAACCTGCATGGAACCGCCATTCTGCTTGGCTACAATAATCTTTCCGTCATGCGACCAGGCTGAACGCTTCCCTCCTTTCATCTTTGCCGCTTTCAGCAATTCGGCACGTCGATGCGTTAGGCTGTCTGTTATGATCATACTGTCACCCTTCAATTTTTTACGATTTCGAATACATTTTAGTTTAGCGCGGTAGTTTACGAATTTAATTATGGCCATACTGGTACCGGTACCGGTACCGGTACCAGCTTCCATTGACATTCCGATCGCGTGTTCGTGGCCACTGTTTTTCTTTGGTAGGTTGTGGCATGTGTCGATGTCCAGTATCGATAGGTTTAGATTCAGCTTTCGGTTTAGCATATCAATCACATACTCCGAAGGTTTGTCAACATCCTCATTACCAGGCGGTAGTGAAATGCCATGGATGAGGATACAATTTTTACGGGAATACTGCTCATGGTCGTCTAATATCGAATATACGTTGTCGATGCGCAGATTAACCGTATCCAGCATTACTAGAGATTTTTTTAAATCTGCTCTCAGATTGGAAACCTCAAATTCGATTCCTTTATAAACCTCCTGGGATATGTGTTCGACAAGTGACACCTCAGTGTTGGATCGATCACAGGTACTTTCCTCCAAACATTGGCGAACCTTTTTATCTATCAGCTCAGGAAGTGTATTTAACACATCACTTGTTTTGTTTATTTTGTCTGTTATAGATAGCCTTTGACCATTTATATCCTCTCGGATACTGTCAATAGAGTCTGTAAGAGCCAAGTAACGATTTCCAGTTTCCATTTCAAAGAAATAGCTGAATAGTATGAGCAAAAATTTTGAATTTGAATCAATTTCCTTCTGCATATAGATGACTGCTGAGTATTCAACGTTGCTGACACAAACTGGCGGACTGGGTGCCAGCACGTTTGCGATAACATTCTCGCATATCTCTCGACGGCCAAGGTCGAGAGAGGGTCGTACCGGAACTCTATCATCGCGACTTCCGGCCCTTCGCCTCGTTTCTCCGACGCAATGCTGAAAGATGCAAAAGTGCACCTACTGCTCGAATTCGGTGGGAAAACTACCGGTAGTTCCAATCGCATTGTACGTATACGTAAGCAGGACTTCGCTAAAAGCAAACATGCAGGTGAAACTAAAGAGACTTCGTGGTATCGGTACGATTACAGTGAGTGGTTTCTGGAAATTGCAACGTTAACCGGATGAAATCTTAGGTTCTAGAATCAGCGGCATGAAATACTGAAATACAAAGTGCAAAACTTTCGTGGGTCAACTGCGGTAGAGCAATTCAGTGCAACAGCAAGCGACGAGTTATTATGGGTTGCGTTCCGGAGCGAGTTGGGATCCCCAGTTTAAATTCGCGAGTGGTTCGGTGTCTATCAGTCGACCAGACACGCTTTGGTTCGTTGAGTTTTTAACTTTCATGTCTTCGTTTCATCCAAACCGCATCCGGGTAGGGATACCAAACCACCACGTTATTTAATGCTTTTTAATTTTGTTATTGTCTATCGATTGACTTATATATAACCTGTGCCTATATACAGTTACTGTGTTAACATTTATGACGTCGTATTAGTTTAAATGTATGCCCATGTATTAATTATTTGTGGTCCTACTGTATATTGCCATGAGCAAAAATTATTTTATTAATTGAACAAATTAAATTCACAATTTAGTATTGAATCTTTAATATATTATACTAAATAATAATAATATTAATTATATTATGTAAATATATTAATAGTATAAACAGCTATAGCTATATACCATAAATATATTGTTATATTTCATAATTAAAATTTGTTTAATAAATTATTTTGCATTTTGTAGAAATACTGATATCTTTTAGCGTATTTACAAAAGCAAAGAATAAAAAAGGTGCTTTTGTGATAATTATGCAAATAAATTTTTTATTTTAATTCAAATACTTACAGTAATATTAACCAAGTATTTTGTTAAACAGTAAAATTTAGTTTTCATTCTTTGACATATTTTTTTGTTGGTTTTAAATAAAATTTGAAACATTTTTGGTACTAAACAAGATCCCCAATGTCCCGTCAACACCTTGGGTTGACGAGAGGGACATTGGGGCTAATCTCTAATGAGGAATTCTACCCCCCCCCCCCTCCCCCTCCTTACTTTCGGACTAAGAATTAGTAACTTGTGGATTTCAATTTAATGTGGGCGATACACCACAGCAGGTAGAGCATGCTGGATAGTGCAATACAACTTGCACTGTCCGACATCACTAAGGTGTATGCCATCAGAGTGAAGCAAGGCTCCTCCCTGCAGCCGATGGCATAGAGCACCTTTCATGGCTATGATGCGGCCATATTCGTATTACCTCAGCCACGCCACCATCCTGCTGTTTGTAGCCACACGCCGCGAATCAAAATCGGGGTCCACAGGTATTCTCTTCAGGTGCATTGACCGCGGGACGATTTGTGCCGCAAATAAAAAAAGCACTAAGCAGCCTAAAAAAAAACTATGATGGGAAAGATGAGCTTTAAACACTCAGGTATTTTAAAGACCTCAGTGTGAACACCATATAATCCACTGGCACGATTGGTCTTAATGCTCTTTGCAGCAGCCTTCACTTCTGCAAAGGAGATATCGCCAATGGGAATATCTGGGAGTACAGACTCAGACACTTTTACTTCTATAAAGTTATTAGGCAATACCCTGTCATTGTTGAGGAGCTTTTCAAAGTGGGCCTTCCAACTGATCGGATGGTGATTCAGCCTTAACCTTGGTGGTTGGTTGGCTTTTCCAGTAAGCAAGTTGATCGATTTTCATGCCTGGGATACTACTACTACTACTAGGATCGGCATGCTGCATTGCAGCTGCATTTTTAAGAATGCTGTGCCGGCTTGTCAACAAAATTGCACCACCACAACTCCCTATCACCCATGACATTTGCTAGATCATCCGCATCTTCAAGGCCAGTGTCCTTTAAGATGCGTCTCAAGAAAGTCATGGGCTGTCCACCATGCTTAATCACTCCATGAGGCTGCCAAAGTACAAAATTATGCACTGGCTGGTCCTCACAGCGAAAGCAATGTCCTGCAAAGCGGAGGCGATTTTGTTCTAGTGTCAAGCTTGGGGGAACCAATGAGACACCTCCAATGTTATATAGTGTCTGGGTGGAGATTTGTGCATTGTACTTGACACAATGAACCCGGCGTAGCATTCTTGTGAATGTCCATCCAGAGATTTGGTGTCCTCAGCAGTTAGAGCCCAGCATGGACTCCCATAGAGGAGTACTGGAACTACTGCTGCTCTAAATAATCGGACCTTAAGTTTCCGATTAATTATCGGTGACTTCCAAATCCTGGAAAGTCTATTCAAGGCTGCCCATGCCTTTCCCTTACGTATTTGAAGGTCCTCACCTGACTTCCGGATCCATGATCCCAGGTAACAGAAGTCGTCCACATGCCTGGGATGATTGCCTGCTGTTGTCAGCATCATTGATTGTTGATCCACTCCATCAGTAGCTGCTTGTAGATTGTGGTAGAAATTGTCCACCCTCTCTACAGTGGCAACACTAGTTGGAGAGTAGCACACAATCAGAACCACCTTAGGATACTTCTTAGCCAGTCTTCCAGAACATGAGAAGTGTCAACGGATGATGCGGTTAGAGATTTGGTCTATTTTCTCCAATGCTGCATGTGCAGTTGGATTAATCAATAGACCAATTAATTCCACCATTGCCACTATCATCTGCTGTGTTCGGTTGATTGGTGGATCCGTAGGTAGTATATGTGAAGGAGGGTGTAGGAATGGGTGTGACGATGTGTCGGAAAAACTATTTTTGTTCCCCCTGTTTATCTCCCTGTTATACAATTTTCGACACAGCCGGGAATACGCAGTTTTCGGCGTAGCATTCTTGTGAATGTGCCATCCAGAGATTTGGTGTCCTCAGCAGTTAGAGCCTGTTACAATAACAATCTGTATTGTCGAAGTTTGGCATTATTGAATTTTGTAAATATAATTTAGCAACTATGTAAATGAAATTGACATTTAAACAAAAACATCCGTACGACCCGTCGATTGAGATCAGTTGCATAAAATATTAGGGAACTTTGAACGCGCAGTGGGTTTTTATGTAATTCTGTTGTATTATAGTGTAATAGGGTAATGGGGCTCACGATTCATTGATTAGTGTATAAAGGGTTTCATTAGTAATTATATTACACACTGACGTTGTATCCTCGGCTTGGAGCTATTGTGTACCGAAACCACGCAGTAGAACGCAGCGGTAAAGAAGTTGCACCAGATCCATTAATTAAAATTTTTCTAATTCTTCATAATATTTTTATAAAAATACATCCCTTAAAATCAAATCATTATTACTTATGATACAATAATAAATTGTTGATTAACACAGAACCACCATTATTCCTCTAATCCAAATATATTGTAGTATAATACAGTATAAATTGTAAGGCTTTATACCTACAATATACTGCATAACTGTATCGATCAATTACTGTATATTGACTTTAGTTTATTGTTTTTAGGCTAGAATGTACCACTGTAACCTGCACCTATCCCTAAATAGTTAGTTTTAACAGAGACGAGATATTAATGCATTGAGTTGGGATTTGAATCAGGTCTCAACCTCTCAATCTTCAAATTCTTCAAAATATTTTTATAAAAATACTACCCTTAAATAAAATCATTACTACTTATGATACATTAATCAATTGCTGATAACTCAGAACCACCATTCCTCTAATCCAAATCTAATGTAGTATAATACAGTATAATTCTAAGGCTTTATACCTACAATATACTGCTCCACAGCATTACCGGTAGCAATTTCCGCGGACATAAAAAGTCAAAATCAGCGGACATAATGAGTAAATTCAACGGACAAAAAAAATTATTGTGGATCTAAAGCACTGTATCCTAGTGGACCAGCGAATCCTTTGACAATCAGCGAATAACTACTACCCACAGCTGTCCCACTCCTCACCCCCATCTCTCTCTCACAAACTCAGTTGTCCTACCAAACTACTGTGTTCTATACTATCTCCCTATAGAACCTGTTGTATTACATTTAACCAATATTAGTTAACTTCTCTACCTTCATGAAGAGCCTATGAATTTCGATGGTTACACCAAATAATTCCACTCTGCTACTAATGACTCACCAGCAGATAGCTTTTACAGCGCCCTTCATTGATTGGCTAAAGCTATCATTTGGATACATGTTATGCCTGCACTGCCTATAAGCAAACCAACAACAATATTCTTTACATTATTACTGTTCTGTGTTTGGGTATTGTGTTATTTTATATATATAGCTAATGGTCTGAATGTAGATCAATCGCACTTTTCTTCATATTTGTTTTTAGGCCTAAGGCAGTAAGGCAGGTAGCAAATGTAGCATACTGTAACCCTATATTTATATTAATTAATTGCTTTGATTTTAGGTGTAAGCGTAAGTACTTTGTAAACATAGGCCTGTCTACCTGTAGCTTCTATGCTATATCAGTTCAGTACATGATAGGCCAATACTTAGGCTGTTAGGCCACCAGTATTGGTTCTGTGGTTTGGAAGCAGTGGAATTGTGCACTGGAAGGCACCCAACCACCCAGGTAGTGGTATGGTGGTACTTTAAATTAATCTAATAAATCAACAACTAATGCCCGGTTTCCATGATTTAACATAGCTACAGTACTATAGCTATAGTACTATATACTAATACAAATATATATTATAGCTAAATTGCAAGTAACGCTAGCTGTAGTAATACTACAGCAGCAATAGTACTATACTAATTAATACTACAATAGTACTGTAATACTAGATAAGCTTTCTCTTAGCGCAGTGGGTGTTCAAGAGCACCGAATGCAGACTGGACAGACTGATGAGGTTCTGATTAAGGACATGGGGGGCGGTTGGCGACTCGCCCTCGCGTCTGCAGATGATAGTGGCAATGGTGGAATTGGTCTATTGTTGAATCCAACTGCACATGCAGCATTGGACAAAATAGACCAAATCTCTAACCGCATCATCCGTTGCCACTTCTCATGTTCTGGAAGACTGGCTAAGAAGTTTCCTAAGGTGGTTCTGATTGTGTGCTACTCTCCAACTAGTGTTGCCCCTGTAGAGGAGGTGGAAAATTTCTACCACAATCTACAAGCAGCTACTGATGGAGTGGATCAGCATGCATTCTTAACATTCCTGGGAGACTTTAATGCAAGTCTGCATCAATCACCTACATCGCCCTGGGTCTATAGCAATAGTGTTAACCGAAATTCTGTCCATCTTCAGGATTTTATCTCTGGAAATGGATTGTTTTCGGCTGGAACCCAGTTCAAGAAGCGAACTGGAAAGCTATGGACTCATAGTGGACCCAGTGGTCACAAGTCCCAGATAGACCATATTCTGTTTCGTAGGAAATACAGGAGCTCTATACAAGACTGTAATGCATTTACACTTCGACCCTTCTCCAGTGATCACCGCCTTATTGTGGCCAAGGTAAGACTTAGTCTGCGTGCTAGCAGAACAACAAAATCTGCCTTGCCGCGGCATGACTGGTCCTCTCTGTTGCAACAGCCAAGTGTGAGATCCAGCTTCACACTACAGCCGAGCAACAGGTATGAGGCTCTTGCCTCTGAGGCTGCAGATCACTGTGAGGGCTATACTGCCTTTACAGAAGCAGTTAAGTTAGCAGCTGCAGAAACAGTTCCTGTATACCCTCGAAACAGGAAAAGGGCCCCCTGGACTGACAACAAAATTCAGAAGTGCCGAAATGACCTTCATAAGGCGCAGAAAGAGTCACGACTCAAACAGACTACAGCGGCCAAGAATGCAGTTAAGGCTGCATCTAGGTCCCTGAACAGGCAGTACTCTGCTAATCTACAGGAGATAATAAACCAACAGGTTGATGCCATCAATGATGCTGATGACAGCAGGCAATCATCCCAGGCATGGAAATCGATCAATCTGCTTACTGGGCGGAAAAGCCAACCAACCACCAAGGAAGGTTAAGGCTGAATCACCAGCCGATCGCCTCAATGGTTGGAAAGCCCACTTTGAAAAGCTCCTCAATAATGACAGGGTATTGCCTGATAACTTTATAGAAGTAAAAGTGTCTGAGTCTGTACTCCCAGATATTCCCATTGGCGATATCTCCTTTGCAGAAGTGAAGGCTGCTGCAAAGAGCATTAAGACCAATCGTGCCAGTGGAGTAGATGGTGTTCCCCCTGAGCTCTTTAAAATACCTGAGTGTTTAAAGCTCATCTATCCCATCATAGTAGACATGTACCGAACAACAAGAGTCCCACAAGAAATGAAAACAAATAAGTTGGTGCCAGTTCCCAAGAAGGGCAACCTAACACTCTATGGTTCTTTTCGGGGAATCTCATTGATCTCGATTGCTGCAAAGCTATACAATATGATTCTATTAAATCGCATCAGGGATCCCATTGAGAGACTGCTCCGTGGAAATCAGAATGGGTTCCGTAAAGGTCGTGGGACCATGGAGCCCATTTTGGCACTTAGAAGGATAATTGAAGAGTTATCAAAAAAGAAAGACAGGCATCTGGCTGTTATCTTTGTTGACTTCTTCAAGGCCTTTGATTCAGTCTCTCGCTCACGTATGTTCAGCATACTTTCATTATATGGGATTCCTGATGAAATTATTGCAGCAATCAGATCAGTATATGATGGTTCGACAACATTTGTGTCTACTGTTGACGGTGACACAGAACCATTTGAAGTGTTATGGGGCGTCCTCCAAGGAGACACACTTGCACCATTCTTGTTCATTATTGTGGTTGACTATGTTCTACGCATGTCCTTAGATCATTATAATGATGATGGGGTGATGATAACTCCACCTACTGGCTCCAGAAGTCGAGGAAATCCTGCCAAGTACCTAACTGATCTAGACTTTGCTGATGACTTAGGAGTACTCTCAGAATCATTAGAGGGAGCCCAACGGCTCCTCAGCTCATTAGAACATGCTGCTTCTAGTGTTGGTCTTTTTATTAACTCCAGAAAGACCAAAATTCTGACAGTTAACTTAGAAAGTCCTCAGCAAGTCTGTGATCGGATGAGCATAAGCTCAAAGGATGGTATGCTTGAGCATGTGGACGACTTCTGTTACCTGGGATCATGGATCCGGAAGTCAGGTGAGGACCTTCGAATAAGTAAGGGAAAGGCATGGGCAGCATTGAATAGGCTTTCCAGGATTTGGAAGTCACCGAGAATTAATCGGAAACTTAAGGTCCGATTATTTAGAGCAGCAGTAGTTCCAGTACTCCTCTACGGGAGTCCATGCTGGGCTCTAACTGCTGAGGACACCAAATCTCTGGATGGCACATTCACAAGAATGCTACGCCGGGTTCATTGTGTCAAGTATAATGCACACATCTCCAACCAGACACTATATAACATTGGAGGTGTCTCATTGGTTCCCCCAAGCTTGACACTAGAACAAAATCGCCTCCGCTTTGCAGGACATTGCTTTCGCCGTGAGGACCAGCCAGTGCATAATCTTGTACTTTGGCAGCCTCATGGAGTGAATAAGCATGGTGGACAGCCCATGACTTTCTTGAGACGCATCTTAAAGGACACTGGCCTTAAAGATGCGGATTATCTAGCAAATGTCATGGGTGATAGGGAGTTGTGGCGGTGCAATTTTGTTGACAAGCCGGCACAGCATTCTTAAAAATGCAGCTGCAATGCAGCATGCCGATCCTAGTAGTAGTAATACTAGCAGTTGGCCGCGGCTCACAGCTACCTCCTGCTGTATTTCAGATACTCTCATCCCGGTTTCACAACACTACTACCGCTAAATGTGGAATGCCACAGTACTGGTTCTGCTGCTGCAAAACCTACAAAATCTATATATATATAATTATATCAATTTATCAAGAGATTGAATAATATTTTTATAATCTGAGGCGAATCGGAGCAGCACTTAAGGCTGCTTAGCGATAGTCCAGGCAATATTAAAAAAAAATGGAAAGAAAAACCAATACGAAAAAAAGGCAATTAAAAACTGGTATTGAAGAAAATGATTTGGTAGTTAGAAACAGTAAAAAAAGGCAAGTAAATCATGGTAATTAAAAAGGAAAGTCAAAACTTTTATAGGTAATAAAGAAAAAATGAATAGTAAAAACCAGGTAAAAAAAGGCATTTAAAAACTGGTGATAAAATAAGAATATAAACACGATACCTCCTTGGTTTGGCCGCTGGTTCCTTTGCTACTTTGACCTTTCTATCTAAAGCATGTACCGGTACTTCACACATTCATTTAAGTCTCTTTGGGTTGTGAACCCGGTAGTTACTGGTATGATTCACAACTCATATCTTGTAGTTCAATTTTAATTTTAATAGCGCTCATAGTACTTTCACACCTCACATCTGTACTGATGTTACCCTTATTCCACTGCCACTTTTTTAGTGTCATTCTTACACGTAGGCCTTCATTCACTTAATTACTTAAATTTACTGTGCAAATATTCAATTATAATTAATAATGAAATATATGTGTGAGTAAGCCTACCTACTGCTAAAAGATACCCACTTGCTCCACCAAAGCCTTGTTAAATAAATGTGCAAGTAAGCCTACCTACCGCTAAAAGATCTAGGAGATGGCACTGGATCTGGTAATATAAGTGCAGCGGGTGCCATGATTGGAGATGGCACTGGGTCTGGTGATATAAGTGCACCAGGTACCATGATTGGAGATGGCACTGGGTCTTGTGATATAAGTGCATCGGGTGCCACGATTGGAGATGGCACTGGGTCTGGTGATATAAGTGCAGTGGGTGCAACGATTGGAGAAGGCAGGTGTGGTGATATAAGTGGTGTGGTGATAAAATTTTATTTTGCAGTACTTTTGTTTTCTTTTATAATGATGTATAAAAAAAGAAAGATTTAATGGTGGTACAGAATTTGGTTGCAATGTATGAGAATTAATTATCGCTCGCGGCTGTTGTAGTGTTTACACTACGTAAATAAATATAAATTTAGTATTTAGATTTACCCTTTAAATTTTTAAAAACTAACCAAATTTAACGCTGGTCCATCACCCTTAATTGTAGTATGTAGCGTAGATTAAGTTGATAAATATCTTGTTTATTTAAATTAATAATTTAAATGTTAAAAAAACGCAAAATTTGGAGTTTAAAGAATGGAAACATTCCAGATCTTATCTAAAAGGGATAATGGATGGAAAAGATTATTGAAAAAATCAATGTTTTTGTTATATTTCAAATTCTATCCGAAATATAGCCGATAATATCTGCACAAACTTAGTAACTGATATGTAGAGTTTGTGTATTGTATAGCCTCAAACTTCTCTGCCCTCAGATCGTGGCATACTGTTAATGATGGTAGTTTGTATAATTCTCGTGTCGGCGTTTCTTTTTGGGCTCGTTATTCATACGTTTTTGATTGTCCAACTGATGAATTTTTATCTGAAAATTAAAAAGTTATTAATTTACATTAATAATAAATTTTTATTGTGTTATTTTTACAACAATTATTCTATTGTTAGAGTAATGTATATTTTATATAAAGACTTGCGACTATTAGTATATTAGTTTACTTTAGTATGCAGACACAATTCACCATTTGAAAACTTTGGTTGCTCACTCTGTCTATTAAATGTAAAACGGAGGATCTGGTTAAGGAACAGAATCAAATCAAGTGGCTCACGACATGATCTTGTTATAGAATTAATAATACTAGGTGAATCGGTATCCCTCCAACAATTATCCTCCGAAGGATTTCCACTAGTTACCTGATCATGGCTAGTGATAGAAACTGTTCTAACTTCGTTTCGGTGCTGTGAAAGATATTTTTGTAATACTTCCTGTTCACCAGCCCGAGTTCCTACAACCTTTAAGACATCATCTGGGACATCATCCCAGCTATCAAGGAAGTTACAGCGTCTCTTTAATATTCCTATCAATTGATCAATCAAATTAGGAGATGGTTGATGTGCGCAAGATTGTTATAACTAGTTGCAATTCTTCATCATTTGCACTACGAACAAAATGTCTGCAAACCAGAACAGTAAAGGTTGTAATAAAATGAGTACTAAGCCAAACTACTAGACCTTGAACATGCTCTAGTTGGCAATGATCTCCACATCCTATGAATAATTTTCCACCAAATGGCCTTTGTGTGTTACATATTCTATGCAGTATGAGATCAATGGCAGCTACCCCCATCGACGAAAGAACGATAATCTACACCCCCTACCGTTGCCAATGTAAAACATCGTCGTAAATGCTGACCATTCCATGGCAATTTAGATTTACCCTCCATTGTAGAGTTAGTTTTTCTGGCATCAATTGCTGATGATATTGCACCTTCCCCTTTGCTCACAGTTGGTGCTTCATTATAATCATCTTGAGTATGATTACATTTATCGTATCCCACAATAACTGTGTTACAAGATAAAGAAGATTGTTGATATTTATCATCTGTCTTACCTTTGCATTTATTCTTGTCATCCTTCTTTTTATTGTTCTTATAACAGTCTTTTATACGATGTCCGGACTTTCCACAACCATGACACTTAATAGGTGAGCGACAATCATAAGCAAAATGACCATATTTTCCACAATTATAACAATGGACATTTGGTTTCTTTACAATTTCTGTGTTAGTAGAAAAATTAGCATTATTATTTGAACTAGACTTTGATTTGTTATAATTACTCGATTTATAATCAATTGAAGATGTAGTCACTGAACATTTCGGCTCTACAGCATGTTCCATATCTAGTGCATTTGCTTGTTGGAATAACTCTTTCCAAGTTGAGTCAGGATGAAGTCGTCGCCAACCTCGCAGACGTCCACTAAGTCCAGAACGGATATTAACAGCAAAGAAATCCTGAAGTAATGGAGTTTCACCAACACCGTCTACTTCTTCCTTACGACGTCGAACACAAACCATGAATCGTTCAATAAATTCAGGTAAAGATTCATTAATACCCTGTTTACAGGAGGCAACTTCAGTAGCTGTACTCCTTCTACTGTCCCCAAGAATGCCTATTACAGCTTTCTTTAATGAATCATAACTCTCCTTATCCGACTCGTCTAAGGTTTCTTCTAGCATTGTATGAAGTCGACCAATTTTCACTAGTAAACGGTTCTTCTTCTCTTCTGCTCCGACCTGGGAATCAGTCATTACCCTGTCATAATACTCATCAAACCATTCTTGGATTGACATCGTTTTTGGGTCGAAAGGAGGAATTTTTTCAGTTAATTTCGTGGAACGCCTACTCATATCTCTAGAACCTGTTGCCGAATACATAGGATCGTCACCCTCATAATCTCTTCCCAAACGTTCCTGGTTATTCAGAAGAGATCGGAACATCTCTTCTTCCCGACGATTCCTCTCTTCTGCTACAACGCGATCACTCTCTAAACGTGCGGCATCTTTATCGTAAAGTTTCTCCATCATTTGAGTAAACATTCTCGCCTGATTTTCCATCTGTTGTTGCATAACAGTACTGAACATTTGTGCGATGTTGCTCAAGTCAGTTGCCAACCCTGTATCACCTCCTGCAGCACCCTTCGATGTCTGTTTCGACTTTTTCTCCTCACTCATTGCTGCTTTTCTAATCTCCCCGTGATAAATATCTTTCGTTTCTTCGGCAGTTTGACGAGTAACACGCTCCAGTTCTGCTACTTACCGCATAACCCACCTCTAGATGTTAAACATAAGCCTGTATACCCTTACCCTATAGATCGTAGTGAATGCAGCCGGTGGGACCTCCATGTAATAAGCTATCTCATCATGCTCTTATCTGCATCAACCCGATCATATAAATAACGTAGTCTGTTGCTTATACTTGGTTCATCATAATATAGGGACTGTATAATAAAATATAATAACAAAATATAATCACATCAGAACATCTGTACATCACCATTTGACCACCATAATAATATCATCATATATATAGTTTAGTTATATTAGCAACAAATACTAACCACGTTCTACAGGCCTATGTCTAACCTAAAACAAAGTAAAGGCTATACGCTACCGATACTGTTATATTCCTATTACAATAGACTGAGCGAAACATTGAGCAAATCAATACAATCGTGGAAGAAAGGGGAAATAGATGATACACTAGAACGGCCTTTGGTAGAGGTACACTAGCACAATTACCGTTTAGTGTCTCAGACCAGGCATTTTACTCGTATTCTCGCATGGTTTATCGAATAATCGAAAAGAGTAAAAAATATATAAAAATAGTGATTAAAAATGTCTTTTTTGTCAAATGCGCTAATAGTAATAATCAACGTTCAACCCCTCTCCAGTATTTTTGATTTGCTTATTTGTTCTCTTGATGTACTTATTTTCTCTAATTTCGATCAGCCATCATAATTGGTAGGAATTGGGTGCATAAATATTTATTGATTTATATTCTAGAGCTGGCCCGTTTATTGTTTATTTTTTGGTAAGTATTCTGCAAGTATTTGATGAACTTATTTACTGGTGTATAACCAGAGAGTGTAAAAAGGTACTTTATATATCGTTATTTATAATTGGTGTATTTGTTGTTTTTTGCTTTCATGTACTTTGAGTTTTGAGCCCTATGTGTTGTTGGACCTTGTAAGGCGTAGACGTTCGTTTTCTCCTGTAAGTAAATAGGTAAATAGGTAAATATATAACAATATAAATAAATAAATAACAATAGGTAAATTCCCACTGCAATAATTCTAGATTGCTCAGGTTAGATAATAGACACTATCTCATATTTACTGTTAAACATCTTGCTCCAAGTCTGCCTACTGTAAATTACTGGTATCTGATTTGCTTGGCTTCATAGTATATTAAGTAAATGCTTAATTGTTTTGTAGACCTCATTTTATCCCCTATTTTATTCATATTTCCATTTTGGAACTTATAAAGTTGTTTATTTCCTTGTGGGAGGAAATACTGCTTTATTTCCTGATGAATTACTTTTCATGCTTGGTTTTACAGAATTAAAGCGCAGAAGTTCGACTGGCCCATCAAAAATATTCAAAACATAGTCTTTGGATGAATCGTGGGGCACTTTCGTTTCGCTAATCAAGTATTCAATTGTTATTTATCGACTTATCACACGCACAGATTTATTGGTTTCTCAATCAATGAGAATCATTTTCTGCGGTCTTAGCCCGACAACAGTTCGTTATAGGGTATTCGTGGTGAAATAAACTAAGAGTCCATTTAATATCCTGTCTCACTATCTTGGGGACGCATTCTACTAACCGTATCTATTGTCTTATTTGTGCTATTAACGTTTGTCTCCCTACCAGTTTCGACGTTCCCAAGCGATCAGAACAATAAGCTAGGATAGTGTTAGGTTTGTCTTGGGCTAGGTTAGCAAGCAAACAGTCGGCTGAAGCTGGAGGCGACCCGAAGGCGACCCAAAGGCTCCTCTTTCAATAGCACTCAACCAACTGAGCTACCCCAGTACCCACCATTAGGTTAGGTTATGTTAAAAAACCAAAAATATATAATTGTCAAAATATAACAATTACCAGTATATAATATATATATATATATACCATTTTCATAATTAAAAAATTACACTCATAGTGATAACTCACTTCTTATTAACCTTCTTGCCAACACGAATGGCTAGATACTGCGACTGGTCTTCTGAGTCAGATAATTCAGTAGAATAATTCATTAAGTTCAGAATCCGTTGGTTAAAGTTATACTCCAGAGTTGTAATGGAGTGAGTACAATACAAATGCCCAAGACCCAAAGAATCAATTCCTGTACTAAACACATGTGTTAACTTTTGCTTATTGTTTTGGTTCCCCCAAACACGCCTATGTCACCTGCTCCTTTACTAACCTGCTCCTTTAAATGGGACTTACCGCTCTTTGGGACCTAACGCAACTTTACCTTTGTTTTGTACTCACCAAGTTGTAATGTGCCATATAACAACGCACATACAATATACTGCCGGCGTTAAGTAATGTTGACAGTTCGCAAGTCTTGATTCAAAGTCTATAAATATAAAATTGCATTGTTATTCGCAGATGGCTACATCTTATTCCATTGCCATAAAGGGAGAATCGGGCGATTGAGAGAAGTTGGGATGCCTTGCTGTCCAACCGTTTCAATGATGTATCGTTCTCAACCGTCATACGGGATGGGGATGACATTTGTGACCGAGTACGTCTCAATGCCCAGATAGTACATATCCAAACCCTCGGCGACTAGCACTGCAGTTAGTGTTAGGAAGCCAACCAATGCATCGCAATCGAAGTTTGGTAAAACCAATATTGGCTACACTAGTCTGCTGTTTGTAAGGTTTGTTTTATGTTTTATTAATAATGCAGATAGGAAAATTAATTTCTCTCAAGGGAAAATTCGTAACAGCATATAATAGCTGATTACTCCAAAAATAATACTGTAACCTGTTTTATTGACCTTAGTTTTTGTTATGGTTAGAATAACGAGCCACTGTAACCTGTTCCTTTCCCTAACTTGAGAATTTAACATTGATGCGAGATATAAATTCGCCAAGACGGGATTTGTGTCAAGTCTCCCCCATCCCACCCCCCCCCCCCCCCTGTCTCCATTAATTTTATAATTAACTTTATCTATCTATCTATCTACTATCTTTAACTATAAAAACTTTATATTAGCATAGAGTACTGCTATTTATTGGAAAATTCCACCCAAAATCTAATGGAAGTCAGTCCACAAATAATACGGTACTTGGGTTAATTAATATAATTTAACATATTATATACAGTAGTAATTACAAAATTTAGGAAAAGATCAGATTTTTTAATTGAAGAATTCCGAATTTGGAATAGAGCTCCCTTTCTATTGGAACAATGTTAATGTGATTTTGTATTATTAATTATTATTATGATTATGTATTTCTTCTAATAAACTAAACAAATTAATTATGATAAATAAAACGCAATCAATAAGTAATTGTGACCAGCTATGTTTTTCCATCATAGGGTCAAATTTAGTCCATTCGATAACTGATGGTTGTTTCTATTTTATTATTTAGATGCATTGTTGGAGGGGATTTGTTCGCCATATCAATCTGAACGACCGCCAACATTCGCTTGGAGCTGCCTCTTTATAAAGAGATGCGTATCGGCGGATACATTTCTATTATAAACCCCATCTTTGAAGGTGTTGGCCGTTTTCCGGTAATAACCACCAAGAACGTAATCCTCCCGGTGCAACCAGCGGCAGGCGACCTACGGGAGTTCCCAACACTGATGATGGAGATGGATTCGAAGATGGCCGCCATCGCCATAATGGTTGAAACTCTAAACATCTGCAAGGTGGGTGTTATAGACGGAGTGTGTCCTGGTCGTGTCTCCGACGTGCGGTTTGGCGACAGTAAGTGCTGCCTTAATGTCCCAGCGAAAGTGGAGTGGCGCATCGAATTTACCTTGGGAAGGTTCGAGAATAAGGGTCATCCCGTCGTCCCATTTTTATCCCGTCAGTTCCTCAGCCACTTCATCCACAAGGACTCTATGGATATTAAACTGGCGGACATGGATGGGGACGAGATAGAAGGCTGTATCAACTTCGTTAGAGAACAGGTGACGTTGCTCAACAGGCTTGGCTCGGGGTTTTATATCACCGGATGGGTGAAACCGGGAGAAAGGGAGGGTGACGACATACCGTCAGTGCCTTCTATGCAGGTGTGTGACATAAAAATCAGTAACAACGATATTCCATTCGTCACGAGACGTATCCGGGTTACTGTAGAGCCAGTTTTTGTACGTCTCTCAGCAATGTGAAACACATATAAATTAATTATTATAAATATTATATAGAAATATTATTCAATAAATATCCATAAATATTATATGCAATTTGCAATGATTATTTTCGGCCATTTTAATTTGAGTTTGGTTGTTTATTATGGCACCAATTATTCGTAACGAACTTAAATTAGAACATAAATTAATAAAATCAGTAACGGCCTTAAATTAGAAAATAAGTTACAATCCGTATCAGCCTGAAATTAGAACATAAGTTACAATCCATAACGCCCTTAATTTACAACATAAGTAACAATCCATAACGGTCTGAAATTAGAACATAAGTTATTATCACTAATGGTTTGAAATTAGAAAGTAAGTTACAATCTGTAACAGCCTGAAATTAGAACATAAGTTGCAAAGCCTGAAATTAGAACATAAGTTACAATTAAATTAAAACATAAGTTATAATCAATATAAACAATATAAACAATATTTGGTACTATAATCATTCAAAATTTGATGAGGGTAATCACATAAATGTTCAAATTATTGCATTTTTCTGGTCATTTCGCTTACTGCAATATGTGTTAAATTCACAAATATGATAATTTTCACAATTTACTGCTAAATATGGGACCATTTAGATGTTTCTCAGGTAATTTGGTGGTGCTGAGTTACAAAAGAATGTAAAGAACTACTTAAAACGAATGGATAACAAATTTCCCTGTAGCTTTAGATCAACTGAGGTTATCAGTTATTTAGTGTCGCAGTGTCCGAGTGGATACGGCGCCTGAACTGCTTACACTATAGTGTTTGGTGGCGCAGGTTCGAATCTGACTAAAGGCTGTAGAAATTTCGCATTGTTGTGCGTTTCGCAAGACACTTTAGACATTAGTGCCTACGCCAACCCAGCGGTATAATGGGAACCTAGCTTTGCTGGGGTAATGATAATAAAAGCGCTTTGAGTATGCTGAGCGTAGAAAAGCGCTATATAAATAACCAATATTTATATTATATTATTATTATATTATCAGCAGCCTTTTAACCCTATTAGTACCGGGCTATAAAATGTTGTACAAATACCGGGGGGGGGTCATATTGACCCCCCCCCCTCTAAAATCTACAAATATTTACGAAAACGGCTGATTTTTTGTTTGTGCGTAGGTATCACTTGTCTGGATCCGACCGAAAAAAAAAATTTCGAAAAAATGTACTGGGGTGGTTATATTGCAGCACCAAAATTACAAGTAGTGCACAATTTTCACAAAATTTGAAAGTTACATTTTCGGCTAATTATTTTTCAATACAGGTTTTCTGGGGTGCAAAATACATTGCAAAATATTAAAAAATGATATGATTACTATAAATGGCTGTTTAGTCCTCTCTGCGTAGGAAAAAAAATGAAAAAAACAAGTAACCAGCACTTTTCAGTTAGAACACAAAATTTTTAATTCACTTATACGATGCTATAAATTCACATTTTCAGGTTTTCGAGGGCGCTGATTCTAATGGAATACATTTCTAATATGCCAGATCATTGCTACTTGTATTTTTCGGCGTAATTTGGCAAATTTTGGTGCTAGCACCAAATTTCGTACCCATCACCAAAAAGTACAAGTTTGCGATGTCCAGTGCTGTTTTTATTGATTCCATCGGATTCAGGACCCTCATAAACCCGTATAACGCAAGAAACAAGGTGATACTATCTACTTATTAATTTGCATATTTTCCAAAATTTGGTGCTGGCACAACAATTTTCACCCACCGGCGAAAAATACAAGTTTGAGAACTCTTATGAAATTTTTACTGATTCCATTGAATTCAGAACCATCACAAACCCGTATAACGCAAGAAACAAGGTGACACAATCAATTGATATATTTGATGGTTTTCAAAATGTGGTGCTAGCACCACATTTTGCACCCACATCCGAAAAATACAAGTTTGAGATGTCTAGTTCGATAATTGTATTTTCCATTGAATTCAGAACAGCCATAAACCTCTAAAACGCAAGAAATAAATTGTCACAAGCAATTTTATCTATTGAACAGATTTTCAAAATTTCGTGCTAGCACCAAAATTTGCACACAGCACCGAAAAATACAAGTTTGATACGCTTGGTGCAACTCGTATATATTTCATCGAATCCAGAAACCCAAAAAACCCCAATTGCGTAAAAAACAAGTTTCAAACGATCAATTTACAAAATTGACTTATTTCAAAATTTGGTGCTGGCACCAAAATTTGGCACCCACCGAAAAAAACAAGTTTGAAATTTCTAAATCAATTTATATGAATTCCATCAAATTTCTAACACCAAAAAACCGGTGTAAATCAAAAATAGAGATGTTACAATTAATATTTAATGAAATGTAATTTTCAAAAAACGTCTCAAAAAAAGTGCCAAAAGTAGGGTTAAAAAATGGTGCTATAACTCGAAAAGTACCCAATATTTTTGAAAACGGTTTTCACTACTAGGAAGACAATAGATTTTTAGGAAAAGTCATAAAATTTCAGATTCCCAACTGCGTTAGTTTCAGAATTATAATAAAAAAACCACGGGAGGGGTCATATTGACCCCCCCCCCCCCGGGTTTAATAGGGTTAAGCTCTGCCACATCGTCAACATTGTACAGGAAGGCAGAGATTGGCTTTTTGGTTGTGTCGAATTATATCTGGATTAAACAACGGCAAGAATGTAATGATTCCACGAATATCTTTAACCACATCAGATAAGCGAAATACTATACCGCTTCAACGCAGACAATATCCATTGCGACTTGCTTACGCTCTTACCATTAACAAGTCACAAGGGCAAACTTTCAAGATGGTTGGAGTCTATTTAGAAGAAGATGTATTTAGCCACGGCCAGTTATATGTAGCCCTGAGCCGTTGTACAACATTCAATGGTCTCAGAATTTTTACCCCCAATGGCAACACAACAGTCACCAATGTTGTGTTTCCTGAACTTCTTCTATAAACAATATTACAGTATAATAGTGTTCAAATTTGTATGTATTTGAAGATTATTAAACAGTATTAAACTCCATTATGGTTATGATTTATTACATACAAAGTAGCAACAACTGTATAAACATGGTTGACTATTATTTTCCTGCTTCTAAATGTGCATAATAAATAATGTTTTTCTTTTCATTTTCTTTTCTATTGACAATTCAGAAAAATTTGCGATTTCCGTCACTTATTATATATAATAAGTATATAATGTCACTTATTGTTTTTAGTGTGATCAAATGTTACTAGCTGTAGGTGGCCCGAAGGGCCGCCTGCAGCTAGTATAAATATAATGTAGGTAAACTATGTATGATGCTAGCTCTAACAATCTTCCTGTAGGTATATCTAGTCTATTTAGACTCTCCAATACAGTACATAGATACGGTACTCGTTCAACTAACTACAAGTAAGAAATATTTCATTCCTAGATTCAATACAGCTAGGGGCCAATTTTCGATACAATACCAGGGCCCTGTAATTTGGAATGAAATTCCAAACGATATATGCATCTTTCCTAAGAAATATCAATTCAACCGAGCTTTGAAATCTTGGCTACTATCAGAACATTACATAATTAACATTGAAAATTTGCCTTCTATCATTCTATTCTCTTAATCACTGCTATGGACATCTTTCATTCTCAAAATTTTTCTATATAGGTCTATATAGGATCTATATCGGTACAAATGACTAATCTACTGTAATAACTAAATAAACAGGTGTTTTGTTTCATAACTAGTTTAATAACCCCCGATCATCACTAACCGCTCCTGTAGCGCTCAAGTTGTGTTTGCATGATCGATTATAACAGTAAGCTATAGATAGATTATAGACCCTAGATATATAAACAAATCAACTATATATTATTATTACGGTATCACAATCACCATGGCATATGTGTGATTATATTCACAACTGATCCGGATCATCATATTAATGTCGAATATACTGGGGTTGTTTGCACTACGTGGCTGCAGCCAGGTCATAAAACTGTGACCTGATTCAACCAGTGAAGTAATAGGAGTTTTTAATGATCTGATGTCTAAGCCGTTTTCAGATGTGAAATCCCCATTATTTTAAATTCTACTC
>JAUCBJ010007835.1:0-37166 GCA_032718475.1 Nemertoderma westbladi
CGTGTCACAGCGTGACATTTGACTATTTTTTAACTTTTGGCGCCTTGCTATATTTTACAAGATAGTATTTTGTAAAAGATTTCACTTGATATTTTTGCAAGAGATACCATTGATTCATTATAACAATAAAAAATTCTGAAATCACTTTGTAAAAATACTGAAAAGACACTACATAACAAAAAGTCACAGCGTGACAGAAATCGGACATCAATAAACACTGCTCAAATGTTAATGTAAAGTTCTGCTCTCCAGGAGATTGTTTTGCTTTAAAACGTTTTGTGCTTTTATATTAACAACAGATAAATAAAAAAGTAATGTAGTTAAATACTTGTTGGTTTTTTCCTTGTATAGCCATACCCTTTAACTGTTTTTAATCCTTGTCACAGCGTGACGTCACGGTGTGATGCTATTTGTCTGCCATCATTAGAACACACTTCTAGCAGTCATATGACACTGATATTAATACCATTTGAACCACAATGATAGACTTAGTGGGGATATACACATTCAGAATGGGGATGCAGTTATTATTTCTCGAGATATTGTAAAGAGGCTAGGGTATAGAGGGTAAAGAGACTTGGGTATAGAGCAAGTGATTATTTAGAAACAATATCAAATGTAATTATTTTGAAACAATATCAAATGTAATTCATTTAGAAGCAATATCAAATGTAATTATTTAGTAACAATATCAAATGTAATTATTTAGAAACAATTTGAAATGTAATTATTTAGAAACAATTTCAAATGTAATTATTTAAAAGCAATATCGAATGTAATTATTTAGAAACAATATCAAATGTACTAGGTAATTATTTAGAAACGATATCAAATGTAATTATTTAGAAACAATATCAAATGTAATTATTTAGAAACAATATCAAATGTAATTATTTAGAAACAATATCAAATGTAATTTATTTAAAAAATTTATGGTATTATTAACCATGGCTAAAGATCTGTTAAACCATGGCTAAAGAGTCTAGAGTTCTATAAAATCTAGAATTTTAGTACTTTCGGGTTGCAGAGTGTTCTATAAAAGTCTAGAATCTTAATTCCTTTCGGGTTGCACAGAAGAGATGTAGAACACGTTTATATTCTGCTGCATCTAGAGAATGAATTAGTAAGCGTTGAGTTCCAGCTATAAGTTGAGGCTCTTTAATTTCACAAAGTTTATGAGTATAGTTGTACTGTTTAACATGGTCATTGCTAGCTGAGGATGGGACAAAACGATTGGGGCCAATCACCTTCATAAAACTAATATCTACCAGTTGATCACCATTCCCACTATCTACAACTTTTTCAATACACCCGGGTACAAAGTTATCATCGTATATTGCAGCTAACCAGGAACCTATGAGAGGAGCTTTCACACAGTTCACACTACGTGGTGTTTCACCTTCAACACAACTTTCCCTTGGTAACTGTGTGAAGGAATTCAAGTCCTCCCCTATACAGTAGGATGCTGAGGAGTATGTTCTCATCTCCAACTTATCCTGATAATATCTGAGCTGGTTGGCTTTAAAGATTCCTGGTAAAGGTGGTGCATTCGCAAATATTTCCCCAATCTCGCCTTCAACCAGTGAAGCAATTGCTGCATGTGATATGAAATTGGCTTTAATAGTACTCTCTGCCTGTAGGAAACTCATGTAAAAGGAATGTGCATCACTAACTGGTGGATCCATTCGTTTAAAAATGTTAGTAGACACTAGCCGTTTTACTGTTCCCCCAATACCATCAACTGGTCCCTTGCCATGGGAAGTGGCAAAAAAATTCCAGGTTATTTCGATCTTATGTTTCTTCATCAACCATGGTATAGCTGCAGCAATATACCTGTTCTTAAATTGGTTACTTGGGCCATCAGACCATATGTGTAGCTCGGTGATACCACTCCTTTCTTCTTTAATCTGTGTCCCAATTATGTGATCCACAAATACAATTATTGAACCTTTGGTATGGTCTAAATCATCTGAAATTACAACTGAGGATATACAATAATCCTGATTCCAAATACAGGATGGAAATAATGTTACTTGTTTCGAATTCCAATGTGCTGACTGAATTTCATCCTGCCAAAACAGAGAGAAATTTTCCGAGAAATCGACTTGCAGAATAGCTACATTGGCTCTTGTAGGAAGTTGGATCTCCAACTTAGTTTTCTGATATTCATCTGACTGCTTTTGCTTAATGAAATAGTGCAAGATGAATTGTGGTAGAAGTGAGCTAAAGTGATCGTAAAGGACTTCAACAGTTCCATGTTTCCGGACCTTCTCTTCTCGATCCTTGCCATCAAATCCTGTGGCTTTCTCCCATTGATACCACATTGTCTGTTTTGACTTCAGCTCACTATCGAGTGGATATACTTCATGAAATCCAACTGCGTTATTGCACTTTGAACACTCATTATTCCAGCAAATCTCAGTTGGATCGTCACATACAACCTGCAATGGAAACTCATGAGAATATAGTGGAAATTTGTTATCCAGACGATGTAGTACTTCCAAACACAATATCACATTCTGGTGATACTTGCAGGTGCAAACATTGTGGGGGATTTCGCTTACATGCAGCACTTGCTTTGGCTTCAGATCGGCAAACTTCGTTTTTTTTACTGGAATAGAAGGGTGAAGCTTTTTAAAGAGACTGTACACTTCCATGACTGTCATTAACAGGTGCCTTTTTTGAAATATATGTTTATCCCCATTATCATCCCACACAGCGATGGTGTCACGTTTGCCTGGGGCTTGTCTGGAAATATCGTCGCGGGAATAGAACTCTTCAATAATTAAAACATTTTCTTTTGACAGTTTATTATGAGGTTCTTTTGGTTTATGATCATCAGCTATTTCAAGTTTTGCACTTAATGCAAGCCTCCTAATAACTTCCTTGGGGATTTCGGAAGGTGACTTGTCACCCGATGCACTGCCCTCCCCAGTGTGCTTATAGATTTGTAGGGGGAAGCTGAGTCCGCTACTGGTATAGGAGTACGGGTTTGATTTTTAACTTTGTCCCTATGTTTCTGTTGCCTTATCCGATCTCGTAGTCTCACGTATTCCGGTGCGCTTTTCCTCCGCTGCTTTTTCTGTGCCGCCTCTTTGGATTTGATATAAGATTCTCCAAACTTTTCTTTTTGTTTCGCTCGGTATCGTTTCTGTCTTTCAGCATGTGTTAAAGGCATTTCTTATCTAGGAATTTTATATTGTCAATCAAATACTGATAAACCAAGTAGGCCTATAAAGCTACATAGACAGATAGAGTAGGGTCATTACATAGGCTAGCCTCTCTAACAAAGTGAAGAATCCTGCCTAACACTACTAAGGATATATTTTAAACAATAAAACCAATATTTAAGAAAGCCTACTTCACAATATGGACTACAATATAACATTTACCTTCAATGTCAGACTGAGCATAATTATAGACAGAAAGAAAGTAGTATCCACCAATACAGCAATTAACAGGCCTGCAGTTGTGGATGTATCAAATATCTGGCCCAGCCAACAGGTGTGTAGCATTGGATGCAAATTAGGCCTACCAGTCAGCCATTACCGGTACCATGTACTGTACTGTCCTTGACATTTCACCATTTCTTGAAAAAAATTAAATTTGGCGCAATTTTTTATACATGAAGTTAAAGGTTATGAATTGTCACGGTGTGACACAGATAATAGTGTCACAGCATGACTGATTTTATTCATAAAAAAAATCACTTATTTATGTTATCTGTGGTCTAATACATTCATATTTACTGTTTCATATACGATATTTTGTAGATCAGAAAGAAAAACGGGTAATTATGATTTATTCTTCAATTATTTAAAAAAAGGTGTATAAAAAGTCACACCGTGACAAGTCACAGCGTGACATAGTGAGGACAACTTTTAATTCCGAAAATTGAATAAGTCGTGGCTATTATTGATATTATAACATCTCAATTACAAAATAAGACATAGAACCATACAAAAATTCATTTAATATCAAAAAATGTATTGCTCAGGTATACAGGGCAAGCCTAGAAAGTGGTATAACATTTATGAAATTCAAAACTAAAAAAAGTATAAAAGTTAGGCAATTTGCCATGCTATTAAGTTTTTAAGTTGACTAGCTGTTCAAAATGTGTTTTTAGATTCTGAAAATATAGCATATTAGCTTCAATTTAAGATATAAAACTTGCAATTTCAAGTATTATGAAATTTCGGTGCCAATGTCTGCTTTCGCGTGGAAATGCTGTGATATCCCTGGTTGTGTTGGATACGGTACTCTCTGATATCCCTGATTGTGTTGGATACGGCACTCTCTGATATCCCTGGTTGTGTTGGATTCGGTACTCTGCTGATATCCCTGGTTGTGTTGGATACGGTACTCTGCTGATATCCCTGGTTGTGTTGGATACGGTACTCTCTGATATCCCTGGTTGTGTTGGATACGGTACTCTCTGATATCCCTGGTTGTGTTGGATGCGGTACTCTCTGATATCCCTGGTTGTGTTGGAAACGGTACTCTGTTGATATCCCTGGTTGTGTTGGATACGGTACTCTCTGATATCCCTGGTTGTGTTGGATACGGTACTCTCTGATATCCCGGGTTGAGGAACTGCAAATAACATGTTCCTTTTTCTCGAGATCTGTAAATCCAAATAAATACCATGAAATTTTAGACCCTAATACAGAATTCCGAGCTGTACAAGTTGATTTTTGGAATCTACATCGAATTTTGAATCTACTTGGTCTGGGATGGTTTTCAGAAAATATTTTTGAAAAATTTTACTTGTAAAACAACCTTAAATAATTAATTTTAAAAATGCTATTAAAATGGTTTGTTTTGTTGTCAGTTTTCTGCTCTCGGTTGTCTGCGGTCGGTTGTCTGCTGTCGTTTGTCTGCTTTCGGTTCTCTGCGAGTCTGCGGTCGGTTGTTTGCTGTCTTCTGTCTGCTATTGTGTCGGTTGTCTGCTGCCGGTTGTGTGCTGTCGGCGTAACGTTTACACCGCCCGTCTTATTTGATTACTTATACTTCTTCAATGCCATCGACTTTTCTGCTTTTTAAAAATTGAATTTCCGAATTTCAATGTGGTGTGTATATTTTTATCAGACGGAAGTCATAAAAGGTAAGTGGTGAAACATTTTTCAGAAGCACATTGACTTGACATCTAGATGTCGACCAAACCAATGATATAAAGCTAACCCCTCAACTATCGCTCGAGGTAGCGGCAGTTGGAAAGTTGATATTTTGCACTTCTATATGTCGGACAATGATTTAATATTTGGTTTTTCGTATTCGAAAATTATGATTTATTGTGGTTAGAATAGAACCTTCAAAACGTTTCGTTATTATTTGTCGAGATATTCAATCGAAGGTGTACGCTGGCTTAATCCAATGTAGGCTCGTCTATGTCAGAGAGAGTCACTGCGTAGGCCAGCCCTAACATTAGTTCGTTGCTAACGTACGTACAGTTCCGGTTTGTGGTTCCTAGGGTCCATTCGGCTAATTAATTAATTATCATTATTCAGGTACCAACAAACGATAAGTGTTGGATAACCCGGCAAGGCTACATGGCTAAATGGACACTGATGGCGTACCTGGAGGTTGTCCGTACCATGGAGTACCTGGCCTACCTGGGCTACATTGCGGGCGAGAATGACTGCCAAACTTCCGCGGTGACAGTGACCCGAGAGCGGAGGGTGGACCTGGAACGCAGGTCTACCAACCGAACTGTGTTCCATTGCGCGGTGCTGGGTCCCAGAACCTGCGGGAAGACGGGATTCCTCCAAGGGCTGCTGGGCAGACGGCTCAAGTACCAACAGTCGTTAAACCGGGAGGATATACCGCGTTACACGATCAATACGGTGCCGGTGTACGGGCAGGATAAGTACTTGATACTCCATGAGGTTACTGTGGGTATAGCGGATAACTTCGATAAACGCGATCTCGATTGCGACGTGGTCGCCTTGCTCTATGATGTATCGGATCCCAAGAGTTTCGGTTGCGTCGCTCGCATTTATAAACAGTACCTTATCGACGCGCGTATACCTTGTCTGATCGTGGCCTGTAAGTCGGACCTGCCCTCGGCGGCGCAGGAGTACCAGGCCACCCCGGCTCGCTTCGCTAGACTATTCCGACTTACCGAGTTGCAGAGGTTCAGTTGTCTGGGCGACGTGGACTCCGAGGTCTACGTGAAGTTGGCCACCCTCGCCGCCTACCCCCATCTCGCGTTGGGTCAGTCGCTACGTAGGAGCGGCAAGCTGGGGTTCACCGGCGGTCGTTTGTTTACTTTCGGTTGCTTGGTTACCATCTCGGCTCTGTGTTACTTCGGTTATCGACTATTGAGGTCACCGCGTTGACCTTCTGCAGTGCCATTGCTAGCAATATGTATATAACTCTAGGTAGATTGAGCGATATACACGTGCTATTATGAAATATTCTCGATGAATTCCTTGTGTGTAGACTAGAAGATTTAATTTTATTAACATCCAAAGTTTACATTCAGTTTTGTGCAAATTTATGACGTTTGATTAGCAAACTTACTAATTTTATTCTGTCAGTTTTAATTAACTGTACGTATCAACTACCAACTGATTGCGAGACGTTATTGTTGAGACCCTTTGATATAAAATCATTGTACTTAAAAAAAAACTTTACTGTAGGAACCTCGGATAATGAAAACCATCAGTTTTCGGAATGTTTCAGAAGATGGAGTCACATATAGTATTTGTACACAAGTCGGTAGCTTTGGTATTAGTTTTAGCTACATGTATTGACCACGGTGTCTAGAACATTGTTGTAACCAACTGTGCCCGAATGCGTGCAGTAGTGAGGTAATAATTTCAGAACGGTAGTGATTTTAACTTGTTACATTCGATATTTTACTTGACTGCATTAATCAAATAATATGTTTCCTGTTAAATTTAAATCCACCAAAAAAGTGGTTGACATCTATTATTATAATCTATTCTCGTTTATTTACCGTGTAACTCTATAGTCTTGGAACAACTTATCTGGAATATTATTTTTGATTTTTTTTCTAAATATTACCGTATTTTATTTTAACTCACAATTTGATATTTTATGCAATTGTATTCCTTGAATTTACTCACCGGCACCGCACCGGAAATTTAAAACTTTATAGTTTACTTCGCCGTATTCAATACGTTACGTAATAATATTATTGTAATGTTGTTTATAAATGATTCTTTTTTTTATACAGTGAATTGTAAATTTCAATATACATTACAAATAACTAACTTCCTTTTAATTCTACTCAAAGAGCTCTGGGAAATATGTGGCGGGGGGCTGGACGCAAATCCCATCTTGGCGAAATTAAAATTTCGCCTCAATGTTAAATTCTTCATTTAAGTAAAGGAGCAGGTTACAATGACACGTTATTCTAACCAAAACAATAAACTAAAGTCAATTGAACAGGTTACAGTTTTATTTTTGGCAGTAATCAGCTGTTATTTATTTGCGTTGAATTTCCCCTGGAGATGGATTAAATTTTATTGCGTGAAAATAAAAATCCCCCCCCCCCCCCCATTATCTGGGCAAATATACTAAATATATTCTGCAAGGGACGGAAAGGTGAAGGAAATCCCAAAATGGTAATCTTTTGAAAAGTTTACTTAATGGAATTTAGACCATAGCTCTAATTATAGCGGAAGGGTTTACTTCAAAGATCACCTAGGGTGGTGAACAACATACATTCCTTGGGGGGCATCCATAAAGGACATCCGAGGTCAGGAGGGGGGTGGAGGGAGTCTTCCAAATCCAGACATCTTCGGATAGGGGGGGGGGGGGGGGGGGGGTGGGGAGTCTTCCAAATCCAGACATCTTCGGACAGGGGGGGTTGGCTAAATTCGGACGTCTGATTTTTTTATTTTTTATATTTATCATAATATGCTATAATATTAATTTATCACTGTATCGAAAATTGGCTACCAGATTTGCAATACCATACCAGTAGAGTCCGAATAAGTAGCCACATTGTTGGCATTATATACTGGTTGGTGACAGACCCCTACTACATTATTTCGTGTTATTAAGCCTACGTTTATACTAGACTGACTGCACGATCTAAAACGATAAAGACTGAACAAGGCTAAATGCTACTTCAGATAGGGAGAATCAAAAAACAATAATTAATAATTTAATAATTAATAAAAACATTAATTCAACAATAATTGAATTTAATTTAATAATTTAATTAATAATTCAATAGTTTATCGGTACAATACAACAAGCAGTTGCACGACTTAAACACAATTAATTATTATTTTCGTTTCTCTGCCAATAATAATATGAAGTTGCAGCAATTATAGTGGCAGTCAGTTGTTACCTTTTATGTCTTGTGAATTCGGACGTCCGAAGTGGGGGGGGGGGGGGTTGGTAAAAACCGCACAAGCTTGGACATGGGGAGGGGGGAGGTCTGAAAATCGGGAATTTACTCGGACGTCGTTATGGATGCCCCCTTGGCTTAATGAGCCTAAAAATAATCCCATTCATAATAGTGAAATTACGTGGTTTAAGATGCGTATGTAAGTAATATGTAGTGCGATTTTTTTAATTACTTTTAATTAACTTTTTTTAATTATTTTTTTATACTACACTTTTTATCGTTCATGATTCGATCTCGTTACTGCCTTGTGCTTCTGCTACAACAAAACAATTATTGTACCTTTACGATTGTTACGAAATCGTATGCACCACGCAAGGCGGTTGGTTGTATTGTATAGGCTTAATACATACAAATACATATATTATACTGATTAATGGATTAATGATACACACTAATTATTAACCTATTATTATTTGTCATCTTAGAGGGAGCCAAGTTATTTGTTTTTATGTAGCAAAATTATGGCATCCGCCCGCAGGCCATTACATATTTCATTGAGGATTGCAAACACTATGCCACATTATCTCTAACGTACTTTGCACATAGATAGCAAATCCAACATTGCAGCCAATCCTTGAATTACACTCCAGCTGTGTTCTTCCCTGTTCGTCATTTTACTATAAATAGTTGGATTGCATCGCTGCCATTGGTCAATCTATTCCTGAATCTTGCATCAGGTTCCAACGTGGAGGTTTCATGTTGGGTTGAGTTTGATAAATTGTTGCCTTGGCTGATGTGGGCATTTATTATTAGGAGGTTTGTTCACAATGTTTGTTTGTTTTTAAGTGAGAAACTTTTTATTCCATCGTGTAACGAATTCAAATTAATTAAGTGAACTGGTGTAAGTTTTCGAAATAAATATTCGTATTAAATATTTCAATCATGAAGTTCTTTTCCCGAGGTAGGAATTCCTCGGAGGGCAGTTCTAGCGACTATACTTCTGATAGTTCGCAAGCGCAACCGTTGTCAGTGACTACCAGTACTTACGGTACGGAACTCGCGACCAGCACACTGGACGACAGCTTCCTGGATGTCCTATTTGGGGGCGCAGACCCCTCGCGCCAATCACTGGACGCCGTCCTCAGCAGTTCCTCTGCGTTCAGCCCTAGTCTCAGTAATAATTCTTCGAATTTATCTTCCAGTCAAGAAGAAGACATGCAATTGATCGAAGAATTCCTAGCTGATTCAAATTTCAACAGGAGTTTTACTGATGACACAGCCGCACTCTTCCCTGATGTTATCAGATCGCTTGATACCTTCCCCGATAGCAACGCTCTCTCGGGCTTTCCTAACGCGACAACGATCGATTTTTCTGAGGATCTATTTTCTCAGCTGTCACCTGTTGAAGATACCAGTAAACACGATCACACATACTACGATAGCTGCTCCGAGCAAACAGGTGCTGCTGACGATATTTACCACTCAGACGAAATTAAATCGGAAGATGTCACGGTGGAAATGAATGGAGAGGATTACTTTACGGATACCTCGGAATACAGCCCGGGACTTCTTTACCCCGAGAGGTCTACACGACGGGATAGGTCTGTTTACGAACTTCCCATGACAACGAAAGATTTAAAGAAAGTTTCGGATAAATTATTCCTCACAGCGGAAGAATTAAAGCTATTAGACCAGGAGTCTGTCCAATTGCCGTCCCATTACCCACTGACTAAGATGGAGGAGCGAGTACTTAGACGTGTCAGACGTAAAATCCGTAACAAAATTTCGGCTCAGGAAAGTCGCAAGAAAAAGAAGACTTACTTGAAGGGGTTAGAAGAGCGGATACAAGGATGTACTGCGGAGAATACTGAGTTACAAAGGAAGGTAGGTCTGCTAGAGAATGAGAATATAAGTCTTGTTAAACAGTTACAGAAATTTAAGGCAATGTTCACTCACGGTAACGGGATGAATGTCACTCAGAGCAGCGCTTGCGTCGCTGTACTGATGCTGTCCTTCGCGTTGTTGGTAATTCCATCCGTGGTCCCAACTACCGATAAACCCGGTCTCTCGCTGGCGCTGGACGCCCCCATGGTGCGACCGAGCAACCAGCGGGGTGTGTCTCGCTCGCTACTGCAGGCTGTGGCGTTGGATTCGCAGCAGAGCTACGCTGCCGATGGCACAGAGTTTCTGGAGGAGGTTGACACGAATGAAGTTAAGTTCACCGAGGGTTTAACGCTAAGTTTATCTAACCCGAGTGCGGCGAGCAGGATAAACTATTCTGGAATTATATTGAGTCCTGACTATAACGAGACAACCCAGACAACGACACAGACAATCTCAGAGAAGATCTGATGAAGATGAATTAACGCACATACAGCTGGAAACAAACTAACTCATTCAGGGCTAGTTTAAATGGATATTTAGTGGACTATTTCATGTAGTAATTGAATTGATGTTATATATATTAGTTGACCTACAATAAACCGATTTTGTAGAAAATATCGTGTGTATTATAATGATTTCCTTTAACAAATTAACGTTTATCGTATTATTATCCATGTATGTACAATAAAATAGACTAATATAACAATTATGTAGTTTGCTGTTGTTTTAAACTACTAGAAAGTGAAGTTACTTCAGTCTAATCGCTGGCGAAGAACTGGTGGATATTAACTGTGATTGAGAATGCTCTTGGCATAATACGACGTCTAAGGTCTAACAATCATATGAAGTCAGAAACTATCCTAACCCAATAATTTCATAATAGGCCTACGTGTTTTAATATAATATTGAAACATGTGGAACCGAAACCGCCAATTAATATATTTTATCAGCTAATCAGGGGCGTCGCAGCCACCCCTGCGCTCCGGGGGGGGGGGGGGGGGGGGGGGCAGCCGATTTAGTTTACATGCTCCTGTGCTCGGCGAAAAAATAAACAATTATTTGATTTAATTACAACCATGGGTTAAATATTGGCACAAATCTGAAATTTAATGTCAACTAAAATAAACTAGTATTAAAAACTAGTATGCCGTTAAGTCGGGGGTTAAAAGAGCTGTTAAAATTTATTTATTAGGTAGGCCTACTTTGAGACACATTAAAAATAAATCCAGCTTTAGATCGGAACGGAAGTAAGCGATTGTGGAGCAGCGTTTCGTTGTTATTTCCTTTGCATGCTCTTTGTTCTTTATTTGTGGCTGGCGCTGGCATATCCAGCAAATACAGGATGAGGTAGGCCGCCAACAGTTAGGGGATCCATAGATCTTATAATAAAAACCGTTGGAGACCATCTGTGCCGCAGTTCTCCTGCGACGTCCAGTAAGCAGTAAGGCAGCTGAACTCTATACCCCCGATAGCGGTTGGAGGGAGGGGCGTTGGCGTTCAACAGCATTTAGGATAGCTGTGGTGGAAGCCAACTTACTCACTCCGCGCCATAGTTTCCAGTAGACACCACCTCGAGTTTTATAGACGGGGCCAAGCTGAGTGAACTCCTGGTTGTGAAATACCTCACAGCCGTATGTGAAAGAAGGAAGGATGACTTGAGGTCAAAAGGAGTTTCTTTGAAACCAATGATAATAATGACGGATCAACTTTGGATGCAAGGCGCATACAGTTGCATTAATGTGAGGCTCGGCGCCAGGGCCCACATCTTTGAAGGAGCGCCCATGGGATGAATACAGGTTTTCGGTTGAAATTATTTTGGAATTATGAAGAATTTTGTAGTTTTTTTAAATTATTTAAGTTTTCTTAAATTATTAATTTAAGTGTTTTAGTTAAAAAAAAAGTGCTTATTTTAAGTGTTTTATAGCGCTTATTTCTTTCCTATAACCTTGTACAGATACTAATTCGTTTATTGTTTTGCTGGATTTTTACTTTTTTTTGTGAAAACATGTATTCTTCACATATGGGTAAACTCAAACTGAAATAGTTCGCGTAGAAATTCCCCTGGATGTTTCAATTTTAATTGCGTTAAGATCCCCACCCCACGGGTGACTACAAAACATAGACCCAAATAGTAAAGACCTGCATAATATTGTAAAATGTGTTAACTTTCGTTTATTGTTTTGGTTCCCCCAACACGTCTTTGTAACCTGCTCCTTTACTAACCTGCTCCTTTAAATGGCAATGGCACCTAACGCTCTTTGGGACCTGTACAAAACAAAGAGGTGAATTCGCCTTAGGTCCCTAAGAGCGTTAGGTCCCAAAGAGCGTTAGGTCCCAAAGAGCGTCAGGTCCCATTTCCATAGATCGTTAGGTCCCATTGCCATAGATCGTTAGGTCCCATTGTCATAGAGCGTTAGGTCCCATTGCCATTTAAAGGAGCAGGTTACAGATGCGTTTTGGGGGAACCAAAACAATAAACTAAAGTCAACTCATGTGTTTTGTACAGGTCTTTATTATTCGGGTATTGGGTCTTTGTTTTGTAGTCACCCCCCAACCCACCTAGCTGAGTATTAACTTAACATTTACCTTACCATGAGTCCATGCGATTTTTATGTAATACATTATGGATGTATTAGGCTACATGAACCATGTACAACTGCATGATGTATGTACTCGAATCCCGGTCATCTCTTAACGATCTGTTACTGCAGCTCTTGTGGTCTGTGGAATCGTTTGTCAGACGATATGCGCTCTATGTTTGAATTATTAATCACAATTCATTTTAACTTAAATCTAAACTATAATTGTACCAGCACAACGTATCTATCACGTGCGCATTGGTCGAGAAATTCACTGCTTTTGATCGAATATATTTCCTACTATTATAGTACGACTACGACAATATGAAAGACTACTGGTACTATCTCCTTAAACTATGGAATATTCTAATTTTAATATTTTCTACCTATGGTTGGCGTGTTGCGTTGCATTTCCATCTGCACTAAGGATGATATGCAGGCGTATCGGTAAAATAAATTGCTAACTAACAAATCTTTTACTACACATGACTTTCGCGAAATTACTCGCAACTTCAAAGGCCAGTGCATGACCTAACACTATACACCATGTCCTGGAATATAGTGTCGTTATTCTGGTAACCCCCCCCCCCCCCCCCCCCCACCCCCAAAAAAAAAATTTCTACAAATCTTAATGAGATTGCATGAAATTTGAAACAGAGATAGTTTCACCTCACGACCACTGACTGGGTGAGCCAGAATTTTAATTTTTACTTTCATTCTTTAGCTACAAGCGTTTGAAAAAGGTGTCTCCGTCGATATTGCACCAGTTACACCGCAGTTATTCTTCAACCTTATAGCGATTTGTTGATATTGATGGAAAGCTGGCCATACAAGGATTCCAAATATGTAACACAATCTGAATTTGGTTGGGAAACAGCTGATATGAGCGTTCAAATGTTGCATGGTTTTACACCTGCGCGTGCGCATTTTATTATATTTAATAAATACACCATATTCTAGAATATTTTGTTTATCCAAATGCGTAGCTGGGCAACAATGCATTACATCTTTAATCATACTATTAAGTAGCTATTCATACATTTAACAATTATCACATGTAGCTGGGCAACAATGCAATAACTCTGTAATCATACTATATTGTCGCCCCTATTCGTACACAAACAAAGCGTTCCAGAATATGGATTATTTATTAAATAGAATAAAATAGCCTCGCGCAGATGCAAAATCATGTAACATTTGAACGCTCATATTTCAGCTATTTTACGACGAAATTCAGATTGTAGTTCATATTTGGAATCCTTGCACAGCCAGAGCTGTCCGTCAATATCAACAAATCGCTATACTGTTAAAGAATATCTGCGGTGTAACTGGTGCAATATCGACGGAGACACTTTTTTTTAAAGCTTGTAGCTAAAGAACGAACGCAAAAATAAAAATTCTGGCTCACCCAGCAAGGAGGAGGGAGATGAAACTATCTCTGTTTCAAATTTCATGCAATTTCATTACGATTTGTAGAACAATTTGGGGGGGGGGGGGGGGCGCATGTACCAGAATAACGACACTATGTTCCAGGACATGGTGTATGCATAGTAGGTAATGGCCAATGTTCTTTAACACTGGTCATCAACTAAGCCTATCAAGAAAGTCATAGGCCACAATGCTTATCCCTCCATGAGGCCGCTAAAGCACAAGAATGCCCAAGGGTTGGTCCTCACGGAGAACGCAATGTCCTGCAAATCGGAGGCGGCTCCGTTCAAACTTGGTGAGTCTAATGTGACACTAATATTTATGTCTGATTGGAGATGTGTACCTGTACATTGTACTTAACACAATTAACATGTTGTAGTACTTTGTGTATATGTGCCATCCAGGATTCGTTCCATCCCCACTACTATGAAAATGATATATGGGTCAATAAGCTTAAAAGTGGCCAAAAAGGGGTACAAATTGACCGAAAAATTTTTGTCGGAAATTAGTGCCATACCATACATCATTCGAAAGATAATTTCATGGGGAATCTTGTGATGGTAGATGGAGAGCATGACGCACTGCTCAAAGGGAAATATATGGCAAAAACTAATGTCATATCTGTAACGTGATAATTGAAAGTACCGACATACTGACTAATGGGGCTTAGTGGTATATAAATATAATAAATGGATAAACACTAATTAGATTAAGGGGTGTAAGACTTTAGTGTTTACCCATTTATTATATTTATATACCACCAAGCCCCATTAGTCAGTGTGTCGGTACTTTCAATTATTACATTATGAAGTTAAGCAGAATTCCGACAATTACTGCAAATTGTAAAATCTAATATATTTTTTATACTGTGTGTGTTTGCCCCAGCAACCTACCAGTTTTCCATTGGTATCACTGATTTACTTACTGTATAGGGTTCCAATGTTCTGTGGTCTGATGTCTGTTTGGGATAGGTGGTAACAGAGTTCATGGTGCGATTTTTTAGGTCATTGGTGCAATATAGATAGGCTTTGGGTAATCCTTTGTTCAGCTGATGAGGTGTCGAGATTACCGCGTACTGGGTCTCAGACACCGAAACGCAACCATATTTTTGATAAAATTAATTATTTTTGCTTGAGTTCTACCCCTTTACGGCGACAAAATGTCATATATTTTTCTATAGAATATAGGCTTAGCTATTGTGCAGTATACTACCGGTATCATTTAGTGTATGGCGGTTAGGTTGGGGTTAGGGTGCGATACATACCTGTATGTTGAGCATGTTTCAATATATTTGTTTATGTCGTTTTTGTTTGTATTATTTTGTGTCGTTTTTTTTGGCCTTAGGGCTGAGTACTACTTAGGGCTTAATGTCCTGATCCTATGTTTTTTTTTTGTTAGATTAAGGGGTGTAAGACTTTAGTGTTTACCCATTTATTATATTTATATCTGTAACGTTTTTGTCTACCACTGTAACGCATTACAGTGATGACATTTATGGGACAAACGTCTGTAACGGCCATCTGTAACGGTAATTATGTTATGTGGATTTTGCAGTATTTATAACTTATTGATTCGACAATAAGGTAATTTATTGGACAAACATCTGTAACAAACAGCGATATCTGCCCATAACCATCGCATCCATTAAATTATATGTACTTAATACACATGATCTCCAATAAATAGAAAAAGTTTTTCACAAACATTTTCCTGTGTAACCGATAATCTTGTTTTACACGATTATTTTTATCCCGTGTTAAATTTTCTCTATCGCGCCGCTTTTTATATGCTTAAGTTTAAAATACTCTGTATAACAACCGCGGTCCATTTTTTATCTGTACTTATTTAACGGCTCCCTGGCGTTTCTCTGCAACTGATTCAGAGACGTCCATTACCTCATCCAATAAACGGATCTGACTAAACTTATCACAATAATATTAGTGCACAAGTCCGTCATGTAAGTCAGTAAGTGATGTTAAGCCAATGATTTAGAAATTGATAGTAAAATATAGGCCTTTTATACGCATTAGAGTATTTAATCATTAGAGTAAATTATAATCTTACATTGAAGTTACACAAGACTCACTGATAACAGTCACTGGATTATTTACTTTTGTTTATTTATTGCTTCATGACAGATGAAATTAGACATACAAATTTATTGAAGTCTATCTATATACTGTACGTCTGCAGACCCTAATCATGAAAAACGAAAAACAAAACATTGGGCAAAGGATGAGTTTGAACATGAGTTTACACCACAAACATGAGTTTAGTTGATATTATAGGAGTTGGTACAAGTGAAGCTGATAGTGATGAACCAGGATTCAAGGTTTCCAGGTTTCAAGGATTCGATTTTGGTGAAAGAACATTAATAATAAGTAAATATGGTTAATGTTAAATTGTCATTTATACTGTAGTTATTTATAATTCAAACTCTGTAGTTAGTTAAATTTTAAATTTGTTGTTTTTAATATTTTGTATTGATTATCTATGCTTTGCATCCTTAAGTGGTAGATAAATGAGTACTGGAGTTTGCTCTGGGGAGTATAGTCCTGGGGGGACTATACCTGGAAATAAGTTGTCAAACTTTTTGCGTAATCCCTGTGCCCTATTCGCTCATTGGCTGGCATGGAAACGGAGGGAAATTCAATTTAAATTGTATATCAATGATTTGTTCTTTGTTTGCAAACTTACAAACATTATTCACTACTCACGCATTCAATAGCCTATGTATCGGGTCTGCCTATCCAAATTGTAAGTTAATTTTTGTTAAATCGAATAAATATGGCTGAATTAATAAAACTTCATTCTGGAGCTGCGATCCCTTCGGTTGGATTAGGTACGTGGAAGAGCGCGGCTGGAGAGGTTGGGACCGCAGTAGCAACTGCGATAGAGTTGGGCTACCGGCATCTGGATTGCGCTTACTCGTACCGCAACGAGAAGCAGATAGGGGAAGTTCTGAACGACGTGTTTAACGACCCCGTCAAGGGCGTCTCCAGAGTCGATATGTTCCTCACGTCGAAACTCTGGAACAGTCACCATCACCCAGGCGACGTCGAGGAATACTGCAAGAGGAGCATCTCGAATCTGCGAAGCGATTACATCGATCTGTACCTGATGCACTGGCCGATGGCGTATAAACGAGGGGACGTTATCTTCCCGAAAGCGCCAGACGGTACAGTAGAAGGACTAGACGTAGATTACTTAGATACCTATAAGGCGATGGAGGAGCTTGTAGATAAAGGTTTCTGTAAACACATCGGAGTCAGTAATTTCAATTTACAACAGTTGAAACGAGTCGTGGAAAATTCGAGAATTAAGCCGAGCGCGTTGCAGGTTGAATGCCATCCGTACCTGAACCAATCGGAGCTGCTGACGTACTGCCAGTCCCAGGGGATCGTACTGGAAGCCTACTCACCATTGGGCAGCCCAGACAGACCGGGGGCGGGGGACTCTACCGATGACGTCACGCCCTTACTGAAACATCCCGATATAGCGAGTTTAGCTGCTCGGATAGGGAGGAGTGTGGCCCAGGTGCTAATCCGGTTCCAAGTGCAGCGAGGAGTGGTGGTGCTCCCCAAATCGGTTAACCCCGATCGACTCAAGGAGAATGTCAATGTGTTCGACTTTGAACTCGATGAGGAAGCTATGACGACACTGATGGGACTGCATTGTAACAGAAGGTATATTCTACCGAGATTCAAGAATTCCCAAGGCGTCTTTGTCAATAGAGACCCAGGACGCAAATATTACCCCTTCCAAGATGATAACTAAATCCCTTGTAGTCTAACAGACAGAGAGAGTGTGCGTGGTAGTCATATGTTCCATAATAAAGGTTACTAACAATAAAGACATGGTACCTTATTGGTTGTTTTATTACTTAGAGCCGGGTGTTATACCCACCTAAAAGTTGCTAATTTAATAAATTTTGGAATATTTAATGTGATATTCCATCGATGTGTTGTTTACATGTTACTAAAACACACGTTTGATGGCAAACACATGGCGATATATTATTATTTTTATCGTACACCATTTCGCAATGTTGTGCGTTATAAATTATAAATTAAATAACTCAGGCAAATAAATTGAAATTCAGTAATTTACGGGAAATACTGGGTGAAAACACATAAAAGTTGCCAAATTGGAGACATTTTTAGCAAAAAATAAAGTTTCTCAAAACTCAACATGATATATATTCTGAAACCTAGATGTACTTTTCTTTACTCACCTTCCCGACCCCCCATCCAGTAGTTCCCTAGATGTACTTTTCTTTACTCACCTTCCCGACCCCCCATCCAGTAGTTCCCTAGATGTACTTTTCTTTACTCACCTTCCCGACCCCCCATCCAGTAGTTCCCTAGATGTACTTTTCTTTACTCACCTTCCCGACCCCCCATCCAGTAGTTCCCTAGATGTACTTTTCTTTACTCACCTTCCCGACCCCCCATCCAGTAGTTCCCTATATGTACTTTTCTTTACTCACCTTCCCGACCCATCCAGTAGTTCCCTAGATGTACTTTTCTTTACTCACCTTCCCGACCCCCCATCCAGTAGTTCCCTAGATGTACTTTTCTTTACTCACCTTCCCGACCTCCCATCCAGTAGTTCCCTAGATGTACTTTTCTTTACTCACTTTCCCGACCCCCCATCCAGTAGTTCCCTAGATGTACTTTTCTTTACTCACCTTCCCGACCCCCCATCCAGTAGTTCCCTATATGTACTTTTCTTTACTCACCTTCCCGACCCATCCAGTAGTTCCCTAGATGTACTTTTCTTTACTCACCTTCCCGACCCCCCCATCCAGTAGTTCCCTAGATGTACTTTTCTTTACTCACCTTCCCGACCCCCCATCCAGTAGTTCCCTAGATGTATTTTTCTTTACTCACCTTCCCGACCCCCCATCCAGTAGTTCCCTAGATGTAATTTTCTTTACTCACCTTCCCGACCCCCCATCCAGTAGTTCCCTAGATGTACTTTTCTTTACTCACCTTCCCGACCCCCCATCCAGTAGTTCCCTAGATGTACTTTTCTTTACTCACCTTCCCGACCCCCCATCCAGTAGTTCCCTAGATAAAATTTTGGCAGTGGACTTTCAAGGATACTAGAATGACGGCTTCCACTCCGCAACCCGCTGCAGATGGCGACTGAAAATCCCCATTTCATCTGCACAAATATTATGTCGCTGGGCTGAGCTGATACTGATGGATTTGCTTTTTGCTTGCTTATGCTGATACTGCCGTTGTAGAGACTCCAGATTGGAAGTTACCCCCCCCCCCCCCCCCCCCCCTTATAACTATACTAACAATCAATGTATGACCCATCCTCACTTCGTAACTACAAACCGCAAATCTGAAGTTAAACATTTTATATGTGTTTTAATAATGTTAGTTTTTGTTACACATAGAATACCATTCAATAAATATAAACGTAAACAATCAAAATGCAAAAAGCAAATAAATACAAAGCAATAAAAATGTAATAATCTGTATTTAGTTATAAAATTATGTGCATAAATACACCGGCCAGCACCAAAATAAATAGCAACGTTTAATGGGAGGTAAATCGTTTGAATGCTATGATCAACAATCACTATATAGTTGTGGTCAAAAGCCGAAAGAAAGTATGTCACATCAAAACGCATCTGCACCCCAGAATACGATGGTACTGAATCTCTCATGTTTAATCGTCGACCGCCACCGCGGTCAAACTGGAAACTCCATCGAGTGTTGAATCTCCAACAAACATTTTTCGTGGCGTCCGATGGAGAATCAATTACAATAACATAGAGCGGAAGCATTTAATTATAGATATGACGGAGTCTAGTGGGTTAATGATGAAATCAATGGTTGTTACCGTATACCACAAAGAGTCTTCACACTCCAATCATGCTGCTAGTGTACACCGTAACAGTTTACTAAGGAAGTGGGTTGCTTCCTCCCTCAGCCCCTAGTTGCGGCCATTCTAGGACTTCCTGTTGTTTCTCTCTCCAATGCGGCGTCCACAATCTCCCACAAACAGCTATCCTTCGGGTAGTCGTTGTCCACAAGGTTTACCAACATGTAAGTTGCGCGAATTTTCTCGATAACGGCTCGCGATTTGCTTCCGGTTTCGTACAGCTTTCCCCAGTATTCCGTCCACAAATCGAAGGCTTCATCTTTCCAGATTCTGTGAATGAAATATGAATTTCAGCTGTCAAATAATGCGATAAACCGTAATATGACGTAATCGACCGTCATACAATGTAGTCAGACGTCATATAATTTATGACATGTAGAGAGAAAGCAGAGCAAAGACTAAGCGAACGAAAGTCATTTCTAATATATAATAACTTTAATTTATCCTGAAATGGGCATTAAAAAAAGAAAGAACATTAATTTAAACAGTGGTTTTTTTTTATAAAACTGTGATTTCATAATAAAGCTGTGGTTTTGTACTGTTTTTTCATAAAAAATACCACTTCTTAACTTATTGACAAAATCATAAACCACGGTTTAATTTCCAAACTATGGTTTTATTGTTAAAAAAAACGGATATTTTTCACAGAAAACTACATATTGATACAAATCTCTTTCATTGCCCTCCTAAATCCTGAAAACTACGGTTTTTATTATAAATGAAAATGCCGGTTTTTCGAAAATAACCTTGCTTTAAAAATCTTGCTAAAATGCCCGAGGTTATTATCGAAGAACGGGGGGGGGGGGGGGGGGTGTTTGTTTTTTGAAAAATCAGTTTCGTTATCTCAGTGTAAATTTGTAGGGAAAAAGTCCAAATATTATTTATTATACTGAAAACGTCTGTCATAAATCGATTAAAAGGGCCAATTCCGTGGAATAAATAATTAATATTCATTAACAACTGTAATTTGGAATACCTGAATGACAGCGGATCAACCACAGTTGGCTGTATGATCTCAGACCCAGGGAAGACACCCCACGTCACGGCGATGGGTTTCTCGTCCATGTGTTCGGTGGTTTTATCGATGGCTCCAGTTGCATCGACGATGTGGTAGTTGACGTTGCGATAATCCCGAAGCACCTAAGAAAAAAAATAAAAATAAAGAAAACATCCTTTAAAAACTCACATATCGACGGCTTATATTCAAAATGTCCCAAATGCCAAATCATACTTTCTTCAGAAAATGATTTTTTAATATTCTAATTCTCCTTATTGACCAATGATGTTGGTTGTTCGGTAAGCGGCTCATTGAAACGATGCTGCCTGTATACACTAATGATTTAAACATCACCCCTTACGCTATTCAAATATATGGCATTTGGGATTTTTTGAAAAAATCGTTTGTCATATGTATTTGGTTATGTGATATTGTTTCAAAACATCCCAAGTGTTTATTAGTGTATTGTATTAATAACCATAATGGCAAAAAGTTACCAACAAACTGTGCCATACACAAAAGAAAACCGAAAGTATGGACCAAAATCAGTTCAACCTCCCTCAACCTTCAACTTCAGTTCTCAATCAAGCTCATCTTCGTCCTCAACTACCGCTACATCATATTCATCAGTCTCGTTCAGCTCATCGGGAACTGTCTCATCTGGCAACATTGCCTCGTATTCACTCCTAAACTCCGGTGGGATTACCTTGTTCTTACACAAAGACATGAGATCATTGAACTTCGCAGTACTTATTGGAAGTTGATTGGGGTATGCGCAAGGTGGAAGATCGTACCTGTGCGGATGCCTTCCGCGGTATCGACGGGGTAGAACAATCTCGTAGACTGGCGCTGATAGTTCAAGTGTCGTCGTATAGTGCATCTCTACTGTTGAACGGTTTCCTGTAGCTGTCTTATGGAACATTAGAACTCTAATTTTAGACCACTTCACTTTTCTCCCTTCGTTATTCCTTATTCTTTTGTTTAGAAAATCCTCCTGGATGAGTTTCCAGTCAAGAAAGTCCGCTGATTTCATCGGAATGACAGTGTATGGTTCATCAAACACTTTAGCATGCCGTATCACAGTGTTCCACTCCGATGGTGCCCAGACTTCCTTATTCTTTAAGAGACTTTCTATTCGAGCATGGATCGAATCCACTGGCATATTGGTATGGCCTGGAAGTAGGAATATCAGCCTGATGCGAGAAACGTTCGGAAGACGGATTAGTACTTGATTTATGGTGGTGATTATAATTCGATTCTTATTCTGTCCACTGGTGCTGTCACAGAAAAGGTCTATTTTTTTCACATTAGGGCACCTGACATTCAGATCAATAAGACTCTTATGGAGCACAGAAGCCACCTCAATAGATCCCCGCTTCGCCGTGTTCTCTCCCCAGATATAGCAATATCCCTTTTTAGTTCCACTCTCAAAAACAGACTCATTATAGAAAGCAAACCGGCGGGAATATCCGATAAGCATCGAGTTAGCGTGTGGTGTGTTAAGAACTTTCTGCAGATCATAGCTCAAACACCGGTACTCATCTGTCTCGCGTTCTTGGGCTCGTTTAAACACCTGGGCAATGGCTTTCTTTTCATCTTGATGGCGCTCATAAATCTGAGGATCAAGATCAGGGTCTTTCCTTTGGAAGCGAACACACAAAACACACTTATCTTTCTTCGGGATATGAAATCCCAAATTGAACTCCGATTTGAATATTCTGCGAAAAACTGAAAACTTCACTGGATTGGGCACCTTTGAGACATAGATACGATGCAAATTTGTTTCACTCTCTAGGCTCCTTGGAAGATACTTTCGGCTGGATTCTTTTCGACAATAGTGTGAGCTCATTACTGGGAGCTCAGATATGAACTTCCGAACATCTTCACGCTTCGAGGCCGTTCGGTTATTTGCACCTCCTGATTGGCTACCCGTCAAAGAGCCATGATCAGTTGTTCTTCTAACTATAGATTTTAGCAACCCCTCACCAACATCTAAAGTACACTCTATAAATTGTCTGCACACCGGAATCTTCTTCCTATCTTTGTATAGGTTCCACTTCACAGAAACGTTCTTCGGCTGTCGTTTCTTCTCATCATCGTCTGTGGGACGATGTCTTTCCACAGCATCCTTCTCCAGCAATGTCCTCAGATAGGCATGTTGTTCCTCCCTACTCCGAAAAGCGCCATAGTAATGATTGTACTGATCCAATCTTTCTTCCTCCGTCCAGTTGTCACGGCAGCTCCGGGTACAGTTTTCTTTACACGGCACGGCCCTCATCGATTTTGATTTTCGCACCTTTCCCTGTGTAACATATTCTTTACCTCTCAGCCGCGCTAATTTTCTTTCGCGAGTATTACAGGTAACCGGCCCACTCCGTTTTTTGGCGGCTCTTTTTCGATCATTTGGAGGTCCCACCGTAGCATCAATGTCCCCATTAAAGGTCGATTCCTCGTCAGTACTAAACCTAAACTCTTCTTCCATTGGCCCACTCCCTCCGTCACTATCCTCGGCCACAATAAAACCTCCGAACGACATTGTATTAGCTGATTCGTATTATCGTATAAGACTGGAAGACAGGTTGACTCGAGTATAGTAAGTTGTAACCAGTATTATACCGGTACGACTACCGTATAATGAAATTATTGTACAGCCAGCATGTAATCTGAACTGCAGTATTGAATATTAAATTTCCCGCCAAATTATCTACTTAAAAGCTTGCGGAGCCGGTACACTATTACTACTTTTGTTACAATTGGGACATTTAGATACATGCATTTCTGAAATTATACATCGATAAAGTGAGAACTTGGGAGGTTTCAGGGGAATTTGGGATATTTTGAAAAAAACGATTTTCGAAATTTGGCATTTGGGATATTATGTTTTTTGATATAACTTCTAAAATAATTGGAATATTGCAAAACCGCTTTGAGTGACTACCTCACCATGATGAGTAGATTGTCATTCACTCATAAAATCATTTTCGACCAATTTGGCATTTGGGACATTTCGAAAATAAGCCGTCGATATCCTGATTTCTTACACCATTTCAGAGAAAACTTAACGAAATATTTATAGTTTATAATTTTAGTTTTGCAGTAATTGAAAAAAGGATAGCATTGTGAATCTATAAATAATTAAAAAAATATATTTAAAAAAATTCAATATTCTGAAAGAAGTTTGGTAAATAAATTAAATTTCTATGCTACATGGATGTTGTAATGACTTTTAATAATAATAATCCTTTACTACATTCAAACACCCACAAACACACAAACCTCCAGTAAGGGTTGCAGTAACTGCGGTCGTATAAACATCTCGAGATAGGCCTTCTGGTAAATGTAACCGTTATCGGGTCCCCATCCCGCGATCGGGTTATCAGACGATACCCCGTTGATATTCGGTTGCGAGTTGATCGTTAGACATCCCCGTTTATTTAGTCGTATCAGTTCCTTTTGGATCATTAAACTCTCGGGGCACAATCCTTCCTCGTTCCAAGGCAATGTCGTTACCTAAAACGTGGTTGATTATTTGATGACCAGAATAACATCCCCCAAACTGTTACTAACCTTAAAACCTTGCCCCCCCCCCCCCCCCCCCCCCCCTCTTGTAATCGAGTCTAACCCATGGTCTTTTCATCTCCCCGTACAACATTGAACCCCCTATGGGTTTCCCGCCACACTAACCTTGGGCACTCCTATGCCCCCCCCCCCTCACCCCTACTAACCTTGAACCCCATATGCCCCCCCCCCCCATACTAATCTTTAACCCCTATGCCCCCCCCCCCATACTAACCTTGAACCCCTATGCCCCCCCCCCCCATACTAACCTTGAACCCCTATGCCCCCCCCCCTCCCTTACTAACCTTGAACCCCTATGCCCCCCCCCCATACTAACCTTGAACCCCTATGCCCCCCCCCCCATACTAACCTTGAACCCCTATGCCCCCCCCCCCCTCCCTTACTAACCATGAACCCCTATGCCCCCCCCCCCTCCCTTACTAACCTTGAACCCCTATGGGTTTCCGCCACACTAACCTTGGGCACTCCTATGCCCCCCCCCCCCCTCACCCCCACCCTTACTAACCTTGAACCCATATGCCCCCCCCCCCCCATACTAACCTTGAACCCCTACGCCCCCCCCTCTTCCCTTACTAACCTTGAACCCCCGCGCGTTTTCGTCCCCGCTCACGTAGCACGCAAACGCCTGCCACACATCCCTCTCCCCGGCCAGCTCGGCGCCCCACATGTTCAGGAGTTTCGCGTCGCCGGCCGCGTGCCGCAGATAGAAGATATGATAGTCGGCGAGATGTCCGTAAGCGGGCGAGTTGGAGTTGCCCCAGCGGCCGTTGGGGAACTCGTCCCAGGTCTGGGTCCGGTGGATGTAGGATTTCGGTCTGGAGGACCAGAATATCGGACGGATCTCCTCCTCGGCCCGACGACTCGATACCCATCGGTTGCTCAGTCGCCATGGCAACGTGCGTTGCGGGTCCACGCACCAGAGTCCCAGTCGTCGACAAATCTCTATAGTGGCCACCTAAATGCGGAGATATAAAATAAAAATACAGTGATTATATATAATAAAAGTGATAATTTAATTCATCCTCAGCTAAACTAAAAATTAAGATTACTTTATCGCGGTGGAGTCAAGTTAAAACTACCTTAAATTAGCAGTAGAAAATAGTGTTTAAATGGGATCAGGAAAATGTTTCAGGATAATTTTTTTGGAAAAATTGTAACACTTTATTTCACACTAATGAAATATGTATATATATAGATACATATACCGGGTGTTCTATAATGATTCCCCCCCCTGGCCAGCCAAAACTGTCAGACATGCACCTTAGCGTAATATATCATTCGAAAGAGAATTTAATTCTGAGCTTGCATGCAAAAATTTAGAGACCAATACAAAAGTATAAAAATTTTATAGGCAATTCTTTAAACCTATCTTACTTTCCAATATTTGTGATTTAATCACAATTTAAAAATAAAATATAATTTATCCAGCGTTAGGCATCAGCTTTGCAGGTTGCAATCCTCTTTAAACAGTTATTACTGCCTGACTTTTGCTGTATTGCAATATATTACAGTATTCAGTTACCGATATTAGTGTTTCTTTGGTAATTTTACTGAATTCGGCCTAACAGAAGTAATTAAAATGACAAGTTCCAGTGCAATCTTCGATGACTCTGAAGAAATACGTAAGGTTGACAGAATCAGAGATGTTACTTTTAGAGAGGGTCGTGATTCTGTGGCATAATCAAAACTGAACTCAAACCAAAAGGGCCCTTTTAAGGGCCAACATCCTTTGCCACTATCGAGGAGCTCCCCAGGCTGCAAAGGGGGAAGCATGGCTGTAAAGCTGATGACTAATGCTGGATAAATTATATTTTTTTAATTGTGATTAAATCAAAAATAACAAAAAGTAAGATAGGTTTAAAGAATAGCCTATAAAATTTTTATACTTTTTTATTGGACCCTAAAGTTTTGCATGCAAGCTCAGAATTAAATTCTCTTTCAAATGATATTACACTAAAGTACATGTCTGGCAGTTTTGGCTGGCCAGGGGGGGGGGGGGGCAATCATTATAGAACACCCGGTAGAGTCCACATCACTATTATACACAATAGAGGCCTACGACTACGTCCTTCACTAAATAGACTAGATTGGTTACCTCTCTATTGAGGGTATAGAAATGAACCCCTAGAACGTCGTTCTCGTAAAGTTCCTTCATCATATCAACAGCGAGTTGTACTCCGTAGTTGCGAATAGCAGCATCGTTCTCCTTGATGGGTTGTACCACGTCCATTATGTGATCCGGGACGTTGAGTTTGGATAGTTTCGCGAGGTTTCTCAGGGAATGGTAACCCTGTATCGGCATCACTCCTGGTATGATCGGGCACTGGATGCCGATTTTACGACAATCTTTCACGAACTGAATGAAAGTCGACGCCTCGAAGAATAGCTGGGTGATAATAAAATCGGCACCGGCATCAACCTGTAATAAAATAAATACAATCTTGGTGAAACACCCTGTGAATTTACGAATTATACCGTAAATAAATACAATATTCTTGATTTAAAAACTATATTTCATAAAATTATTTATCCGATATAAAATATTACATATTCCATAAGTTAATAATTAATCGCGTATTAATTAATCCATTACCAGAGCCGGATTAAGCATATGTGTGGCCCCTAGGGATAGACAAATTTAAGGCCCCACCCCAACATTTTTTCAGGTGAGGAGGGGGGGGGGGGGGGGGGGGTATACGCCCTCATGAACCTTTTTTTAAATGGCTGTCAATTAGTGTTAAATGATAATATTGCTATTTTGTTATGGTCAACCACTGTATGGAAGGCCAAATAGCCTATATAGGGAAATTTGAAAATTTATAGCCTCCCCCTAGCGGCTGGATGGAGGCGGAATAAAATTTCACTAAAAATGCTACTAGTCCCTCAATTTCGTCAAAATTTCATGAAACCAACTATTTTAGACTCAGCGTCATCGATTCTACAAAAGTTATCTTATATAATTTTTAATTAGCATTTTTTATTTTAATTAATTAATTTAATTAAAATTGGATAATTATACAAAATGGTAGGTAATATTTATCAAAATTCCATAAGATAACTTTTAAAGAGCTTCTGACTACTTAGTAGCTACGGACTATTTTTATACCGGTTTAAATATTTATATATTTAAGCATTGTTTTATTTTTAACGCATATAAACTTTTTTTGGAGGCCTCCTTGAGCAGAGGCCCCTAGACACGCGCCTAGGTTGCCTCTAGGTTAATCCGGCCCAGTCCAATACCTACCAACCTATAACAGTGTAGGACATATTATTATTATTATTAAGTAAAAATATAATATAATAAATCAAATGGAATACGAATTATTATACAGGGTGAACCGATGTATGAGATTATGTATCAGAGATACAAACCTTTTCTTTGAGATGTTGCAGATCCTCTTCATAAGGAGTATCGGGATGACCAGCCGGGTAACCCGCCACACAGACACTGAAATCGTCACCGAAATTCTCGTGGATGTGTTTCACAAAGTCGACGGCGTAATCGAAACCCCCATCAGACGCTCTCCAGTCCTGCCCGTGGGGTGGGTCACCTCTCAGAGCTAAAATGTTCCTGAAAGGCAAAAGGTTATTATTATAGCGTTATAGGCTGTAAGGATATTTTAACTATATCTGTGATGTAATGTATCAAACAATAGAAAGATAGTATACCAGTAAGCAGTAAACCCTACTGTAGATACATAAAACATATGAGATTGCGTTGATGTTATTTAATTATTACAGCCTTTCTTGAACATTGACGAATATTCAGATATTCACGAATACTAGGCCTACTACAATATAGAAACGGTATTGATAGTAACCACAAAACGATCAGATATCGTGTACGATGTAGGCCTCGCCTACCCGCAGCAATTAGACAGTATATATACGCTGAAGAAATCTTAAAATATATAGAAAATTGAAAAGTAATACATGAAGATTACACAATATACGATTGCAAAGCAGAATATCTAAATATAGTTTTGAGAGTGCATCTCTAACTTGCAATGTGAAGCCTGTTTGAGTAGCTGAATACCCATCAACATTATTAGGTAGAACCTATTTTAGGACTGTTGAGCCTCTATTTTAGGTATATAGACGATAGACCCTATCAATGGTGTAGGTATGACTGCAAAATATAGGTAAGGTTGACCCTACCAATATTGTTCAGGATGGAGTGAATGTAGAACCTATTTTAGGACTGTTCAGCCTATTTTAGGTCTGTAGACCCTATAAATAGTGTAGGTAGGACTGTAGACTGGATGAAATGCAAACCTGTGGGACACCCGATAAGCGATCTTCTTTGTGGTTGTCCGGTGGACGATCGAGCGTGGGCGTCACCCAAACTATATAAACCAACATAATAATACACAATATGTACGGTACTGAAAAATATTTTATTTACAAAACAACTAATTACCCTCTACATATGTGTCCACAGACACCTTTGAACAATTTTTTCTCTTTGTGTGCAATTTCCATTTCACATTTCAATTTCATTTTAACAAGAAAACTTCATATGAGGTCAGCGGTTACAATTTCGGAATTACATAAAAACTCGTTGAAACTAATTTACACTTTTCTGATTTTTATTTGCTCCACTCACTGTAAATATATATAATTAAAACATGACTTCCAAGCCAAACATCCGAATCGTCGTTATAAAATATGACATATTTGTATAATCAAATGCTCTAACGGTAATCAACTACAGTAGTTTCGGTTTATTATACAATAGAACGACATCGGATACATAATATTTATCTATATTCAATCTTTCAATTCAAAATATATTTTTTAAACATTTTATTGATTATAAATTGGTTGGGAGCATATTCGGAAAAGGTGGTCATTCATTACACATTAAAATTTTACTTGGATAATATTATGTAGAACATCGCATTTCAAACTCAGTCACTTCACTGCTGCCAGGATGCAGACAGACTTGAACAGGTTTTCGTTCCAGTATTCAGCGAGGTATGAAGAAATTAAAAGTTCGTTAACGCCTGTTAAAGACGGTCGTTAAAGAACTCCTAATTATTTCATACCTCGCTGAATACTGGAATACTGCAATATGAACGCCAAGTCGACATGTCGACTTTTAAACAACTTTAAAAAGAAACAGGTGTAGCAGACACGGTCTCTCATTCCCTAATAAAATAGTAGCGTTTTTATATTCTGTTCAATTATGTCACGCTAAATTACCTGAAGAGTCCCGTGAGGGTGAAAAGGCTGTCGGTAAACTATATTTCATTTCGTAATATTAGAAAACAAGAACTATATGGAAGACTTAAATGAACATCTGAACTTGAACATAGATTATTCTTAAGTTGATCCCGTTTATTGCTTTGGTTATACGTAGATGAAACTGTAACTTGCACCTTACCTCTAATTGATAATTAGTGGGTGAGGATTGAACGCAGGCAAATATTGCCTGTGGGTGATTCTCATGGGCGAAGATTTTAACCAACCCTAGGAAGTACACACTCCCTCCAAAGTACGTAGCAGACAGACTTAAAAAACTTCTAGAATCACTGAACAGTTACCTAATTGCAAGATGAGCACCACCCCCAAATATTGGTAAAAGACTGCCAAATAATCAAAGATGATGGTCTGCGACATTATCCTCTTGATAAGCCCAGAAGAATTTGAATCGCAAAATTTGATATTGAAATGCAGACGAAATATGGAGAAAACCACAAAAGCAGAGTACAAACTAACTCAATTAATAAATAGATCCACCTAACATCCAATATCACGTAGTTCTGAAACTTTGTAGGAGGGAGCAGCGAATCCAAAATGGCAAATCAAAGCTACAAAATTCTAAATCTGTGAAAATTATGTAAAAACAAATATAGGTAAAGTAAGAATTTGAAACTTCTAAAACTGGAAGAAAGCAAACTAAAATCAATCAATCGCATTTTCATCAGGATTTCAATAGACTTGAATTGAAGTACTCAGAACATGAACAGAACATTACATTGACCACCAGTCGGGCACTCTACGCAAAGCTGTAACACGTTCGTGGGGCCATCGCGCAGGACGAGGCTCAGTTTTCAGATTCAGATTAAAATTGAGCAATTCTATGCCAAAATCGGTACTTAAGAAATTTAAATAAATAAATAAGAAATTTAACCAAACCGCCTATAAGAATAAATCAAAGAAGAAAGGAAAGTTCCCCTTTACCTTATGCCGATAGTATTGATACTGAAATATTAATTTATCATGTCAATGCCTCAACGAAATCATTTAGCTAATATCTAAAGAATCACCATTAAATTCAGCCAATCATTGTGCAAGATTGAGCAAACTCAGTGGAAGGATGATTGAAATGTTTCCCATCTAGGCAATATCAAGAATGCCGAGACTGGAAGTATAAAGTGATGGAATGCATTTTAACTTAATTACGTTTAGATCAATTAAAAAGTGTATATAAGCAGCCATATCCTGCCACAGGATATCCTTGTTCTGGCAATCATTAACAACTACAGCAACTTGTTAAAACATATTGATGACCATTTTTACACATCCATTTCTTCCAATCCAATAAATCTAAAGAAATCACATTACAATGCTAGTCAATGCACTATAAGACCCAAAACGAAAGGGGAATCGAATCAGAGTGCATATCAGTTGGCCTTGTCATTATCCATGAGGATAATGATAATGAATAAAATATAGGTAAAGTAAGAATTTGAAACTTCTAAAACTGCAAGAAAGCAATCTAAGAGATAGCAGCACAACAGTGCAGAATGCAAATAATTCAATCATCATCACATATTTTCATCAGGATTTCCATAGACTTGAATTTAAGTACTTAGAACATGTGTGGTCTTGATAGATTCTAAAGCCTGGAATAATATTCCCTGATGATCTTCCTAAGTGCCAGAATTGGCTTCTTTTGCTTTATTACTGAAAACAAAAAGTAGAAAAGAAGTAAGGTTTCTTCGGCCATTAATTAGGCCAGGGACTACGCACAAAGTCGACAACATATTTCCAATGCAGTACCCAAATTCATGCTGAAACAAAAACTATCTTGACTCTGGGGGCGCTGGCCCATGATTCGGAGATATGTAAATTCAATTCAATTAACTACTACACAAAGCTGTGACTTGAATAACATGGTTACCAACGAATTAATATAACATTTGAAGTGGGTGTGGGTCTACTAAGCATGTTCCGCCAATAAATTTATCAACAACCTTTCATTGTGAGGACCACCAGTCCACTCTAAGCAAAGCTGTAACAATCCACACATAAAATATAACTTTATATTTTAGATGATATCTGTAAGTCATCAAATGCGGAAATGATTGGCACAGTTGATGGTGGGTACAATGTTGTATGTACCAACTATAAAGAAGGGATTAGACACAACAAGGAGGTATATGGTGGAATCTTCAACACGTCACTGTTAACTTTTGTCTTTCTTCATCCAGCAACTAGAATCATATATATTTATGTGTAAAAGCAGCCATATCCTGCCACAGGATATCATTCTTCTGGCAATCCTTAACAGCAACTTGTTAACATATTGATGACCATTTTTACACATCCCTTTCTTCCAATCCAATAAATCGAAGGTAATTATCTCATTACAATGCTAGTCAATGCGCTCATAACACCCAAAACGAAAGGGAAATCGAATCAGAGTGCATAACAGTTGGCATTGTCATTATTCATGAGGAGAATGATGCTGCTGACACCTCAGCTTACGACTATCAGTAATACTGATGAACTAAGCAAGATGAACAAGACTCAAAATCAATGTAGAATATAAAGTAATGCATTCAATACATCTAACAAAAAGATAAGTGCGCAGCTCAATCAGTCACACATGTGCCCTGAAGTGAAGTCCCAGGCTTGATCCCCGGTTCCGTAACCACCCAGGCAACTTCTTACTTAGAAAATTGACAATGATGTCAACCAATGGTCGTGAACATGACAGTCATTTCCCCCCTCCAGGCCAAAACCATGGAAGGTGCTGCGGCCACCCCTGGATATGCACTATCCATTGCCTATGACCGCAAAATTGCTGTTTATTATTCCTCTGCCAGTGGAAGCCCTTGGTGGTTTGCTTGGCACCCTGGGGCCCCTCAGACACCACCTGGGTGATCGGCTCCCTCCGAGACCTGAGGAAAGGTATTACCCCAAGCGACTCCATCTGTCACTTGTTCCAGTACCTCAGTCACCATGTGGCTCAGAAACGCCACAGTGTGGCCATGCTCCAGCATGGCCACACTGTTTTTCTGAGTTCTATAAATTATTGCAAAAATATAAGGTGCAGTGAATCATCGTCGTTTATTACCTAGTTTAATCAGTCAGTACTTTTGCCATGTTTATGTTAATTAAATTATAAGGTTTTAGTTCTTTTAAATTAAAAAAAAATAACTTTTTTATAAAGGAAAAAAAAATATTGTGTCCTCAGGTAGATTGAAATAAAATAATTATATCTTTAACCCTTGTTTCTATTTGAATCCTGACAAAAAAACCCTTTTATTGATATCTGGTCATTTCCGACCCTGAGAACTTCCACCCATTAAAAAATCCATAAGTTTCATGAGTCAGAATTGTCCTCATACCATTGCCACTCACGACTGGATGATGTGAACCTGTCAAACCTTTGTTAAAGGATTCAAACCTTTTGGTTACCTGATAGAGTCGCGTCTTTTCTGTTGGCCCTTTGGTCCCAGAACTGGTATGACACTCCATCATCAGCATCCCAAACTATATAAACCAACATGACTTTATCATAGACGAGTTAATCTCAAAAAATATACGCTATACACTTACAATCATAAGCATAGTCAATAACTTTATTATGTCAGTATATTAACATTCATTGTAATTTATACACATTTCCTACATTAAAATTCTACATTTGAGACTGTAAGCAATAAAAGAGTCTGTTCTGGTTCATTCTTGGGTAGTTTCAGTTCCTACTAATATTGACTGAACTTAGAAGTAGATGGCCAAACATTATCAAACATTTGTGCTTTACAACAATGTCAACCAACACGTTTCATTCACAAATAATAATCTGGTAGTTGTTTCTTATTCGGACTATATGTCAATAGTTTTAATTTTTACTTATATACTTGATGCATTTGATTTTGAACCTAGTACTGACAGGCTATTTTTTGCAAGCTATTTAAAACATAGTTAATAGGAGTGTCCAAAATTGCTATATTATAACTTTTCGTTGGGCACAGCTTTTGCAAAGTTGGCAATGACGTTCAGGTGGGATCGAATAATAATAAAAAAATCCTCTCTTACTTTCAAAATTAATAGGAGTGTCAAACAATCATATTTTTTACTTCATTTAAGTCACAGTCTTTGGTTGAGTACAAAGAGTTTATATGAGTGTCAAGCAATCCATATATTCTTTCATGTATGACTCTTACTTTGATTGAATAGGCAGTTAATAGTATAGTGGCTGGCTGTGTTTGAACACAGTGTGAGTGTCAAACAATCCTCTTTTACTTTCATTTTTGATAATAACTTTGTTTGAGTGCATTCAGTTATTTCACTTTTTTTTACTTTTAATTTATGATGCGCTGACTTTGATTGAGTACAGTCAGTACAAAGCGATCCATATTTACATCAATTTATGATACTGACTTTGTCGTAGTGCACATAGTTACAAGGAATGCCACAAACAATCAACGTTTACTTAAATTTACATCGACTTTGATTTGAGTAAAGTCAGTTACTAACAGTATCAAACGATGCATACCGTATTTACTCGAATAAGAGCCTGGGCGTTTAAGTTTATAAATTGCCAATTGGGGAGGCGTTTATTCGAGGGGAGCGTTTATTCGGGGAAGGCATTTAGGTTCCAAATTGTGTGGTTCGAGTGGGTGTGTTTATGTTTATGTTCTAAATTTTCAGCATTTTGAATCAAAATACCCTAATAAAGAATGTAGTTAAATTCAAGAAAACAAGTTCAACAAATGAAATAATTCAAATGAAACCAGGATTATCCTTATTACAATGCAGCCTATTACAGTACAGCGGTACAACACCCTTCTACATTTACCTTCAGTCTTAACAATCAGTTAACTCTCAACAATGTCAGTGAGTCAAGTCACAATCTAATCAGTCAAAACCCATAAATGGCCCTTCGTCTGATTCACACACCAAATCTACATCCGAGAAATCGTTTTTAATTACAGACGGACAGACAGACAGAGAGACTAACAGAAAGATGGATGGACAGACAGATGGACGGAGACAGGCGGTCACTACATTTGGCCCTAGATATTAATGATAACTGTGTGCCGGAGACATCGCTCACTATTTGTGGCTCGCCCCACATTGTAATATTATTAAACACAGGGGCGTTTATTCGGGGAAGGCGTTTACGTTGCTAATTTGATGGTAAGGGGGGCGTTAATTCGAGGAGGCGTTTATTCGAGAGGGGGGCTCTTATTCGAGTAAATACAGTATTTACTTTCATTTATGTCAGTGACTTTGACTATGTAAAGTCAGTTAATAGTAGTGTTAAATGATCCACTTTACTTTCATTTTTAAGTCACTGACTTTGTGTACAGATAGTTAATAGGGGTGTTATACAAACCATACTTTCTTTCATTTACACTGACTCTGTTTGAGTAAAGTCAGTTACTAGCAGTATTAAACGATCCATATTTACTTTTATAATTTATGTCACTCTCACTGACTTTGATTGCGTAGTCAGTTAATAATAGTAGTATTAAATGATCAACTTTAATTTTATTTTAAGACAATGACTTTGTTTGACCATATTACGATACTGACTCTTTGAGTAAAGTCAGTTCCTAGCATTTATGATACTGACTCTTTGAGTAAAGTCAGTTCCTAGCATTTATGATACTGTCTCTTTAAGTAAAGTCAGTTCCTAGCATTTATGATACTGACTCTTTGAGTAAAGTCAGTTCCTAGCATTTATGGTACTGGCTCTGTTTGAGTCCCGAGAGTTAATAGGAGTGACAAACAATTCACATTTTTTCATTCATTTACACTAAGTCCGTAACTAGCTGTATATAGTATAAACCAATCCACTTTTACTTTCATTTAAGACACTGGTTTTCTTTGAGTCCAGATTATACTATGGCAGTCAACTATCGTCAAAAAATAATTCGTTTAATAAAATCCACCTCAGAATGTTTACTGGAACAGTAAGATCTTGAGACAGATCAATTATTATCACAATTCACAATGAATGTTTGTGTTAATTAGTATAGTGGTACAAATATTGATATTTGTTTTATAAAAGCACTAAAACTATGGATTGGATAGCATTCTCCTTTGTGATTGTGACAATTTGTGTCAGGGGGGGGGGGGGGGGTAATAGAAATTGCCCCAAAACTGACATAATGCTGTTTATTGATGGCCAAAAACCAAAAACACCCTTTAAATGATATTATATTATTTTTACATTAACACTCCCTAAAGTGTTAAAATTTATTAAAATACTGGAGGGTTAAAACTTGACAAATAATATATTTGTACTAATACTAAATGTATTTCCTAAAAGTCAAAATTTAATCAAAATTAGCCATATTTTCTGATAATGAGCAATTTAAATGGGAAATGTAAAATTAAATGGGAATTTAAAATGGATCGGACAAAAACATGTTTTAAGTCGAACCCCCCAGGTATACATATTTCATTATTTATATACGAACACAAATAATTGTTTGCAGTGATAAAATCAGTAACATCTTTTGAGTAACATTCATCCAGGCCAGTCCAAAAACTATCCAATCCTATTTAAAATACATACAGTATTTGGGTATATCTTTTCAATACGCATGTGTTTTTCACAAACACGCATACATACGTATGCGCACGTACGAGTACGTTTGCCAAATTAATTCCCTATTAACATTTGAGGTTATCGGTGGTATCCTTCAATGAGAGACATTTGCGGTGAACTGTGCTGTGGTTGTGGACATCTGTGATATTCACAATGCTGATGGGGTGAAAATATCTCGCACAGAAGCTATAATCTAGCTTAGAGGAGGCTGCATCCAGTTCACGCCTCATTTTGAATAGCACAAAGACAAAACTTCTGACAGTGAACATTGAACATTGACTCAGACCATCAGAAAATTGATCGAAATAACATTCAATGGACTGGTAAGTCATGTGAATGAATGGATCTAGGGGTCTTAACCTCGAATGATAAGTTTATTTTACCGAAAATAACTTATCTTTTATTGGCGCAATTGTGGGTATAATCCCATCACATGCGTACTTTTTAACCGGGTAGTGTACAAATTTAGGAATCGCGTAATTTTTCTTGAAATTAATATCTCATATCTCTCCAAACCACGTACGCGTTTCGACCTTACTGGGTCTCATCAGCGTGGTGTCGGATTCGAACCTGGGACCTCGAGGTGGAAGCCGAGACTACAACCACTAGGCCACAGGCCAAAAAAAAAAAAAAAAAAAAAAAAAAAAATCAGGGGCTAATAAAATGGCAGCT